>ML210976.1:0-183828 GCA_004369055.1 Polyporus arcularius HHB13444 | reverse complement strand
AGGACTCGTCCGGGAGGAATGCGGTTTCCACCCCCGCCAATCTGGCAGGGAACCCCGCGAGAACGCGCAGGCAGCGGCGACAGCCAGGCGCGAGTTCCAGTCCCTCGCGTAGCTGAGCGCGCTCTCACGATCTCACGACGCGTGAGCGGCCGGAGCGCCCGTGCGTCACTCCCTACGAATCGGGCAATGTCACGCATTCTCACCTCCTGTTTTGGCAACTGGGGCGATCGAGGGACTGTGGCTCTCCTCCTCCCTCCGAGCCTGTCTCCTCTCCAAGCGCGTGACGGACTGGGACTTGCCGCCCAATGGGACTGCAACTCGCCATGAAGAAGTAAGCACGTACTAGTCGTCAATATGGTGGCGAACAGATGTCACTCGTCATCTGCCACTCGGCTCCGCAGGGATCTGGGGCTCCGCAGGGATCTGGGGCTCCGCAGGGATCTGGGCCCCCTTCGGCCTGCATATGTATGTAAGTACATACATATGACGAAAGGCCGGCTCAGATTGACTCCTGACGAGGAGATCGGATCAGAATGCCACCACGCACCTCAACAACGTCACACAGTGCCTGGGCGTTCTGACGTTCTGGACCGCCAATTGCGAGGCCTATGTCATCATGACGAGGGTGGTTTGAACTGTAAGTAGAGTGAGTTCATCCCGGGTTCAAGCGGAACCGGTGCCATGTACTTGACACGGCGCACCGGGCTGCTCAGCGATTTACCAGAGTGACGACACTGGACAGTGACGCGGACAGCGCGGCTGGAGGGCGACCGACCATGGATGTTCCCATACTGTAGATCCCGAACATATGGCGCAGTGCGCAGAGCATTGAATATTGAATATTCACCTATCTGCGGATACCAAATCGAACTTCGTCCCCGCGTTCCGTATTGAGCGCAGGGCGTCGACTCACGCGTGTGACTGAGCAGCGGGAGCCGCGACGTTCCCTCTTGGGGCATAGTCTGCGGAGTATTCAAGGGTGGCTTCCCTTGCTACTGCGCCTTGAGCTCGATGCGTCTAGGACGTTGTACACCCGTCAGCTCGGAGCTTCTGCTGCCTGAACGTCGAGTGAGAAAGCTGCCGCTGACATGCGTCAGCAGCACAGAGCGTGTACCACAAACGTGTGCGACGTCTGCAAGTCGGCATGTGTGAGGTCAAGCATTCACCTGCCAAATTGCAGAATCCTACCGGTTCATTTTGTACCGAGCGTGCGAGTCCCGCCAACCCGTGCGACCACACTGAGACGGCGTGAGCCGTAAGGTGCTCTCTTGGGGTATGGTTCGGACTCCGCGAAGCATTCAAGAGTCCCCGTGAGCCCGATGTGTCTGCGAGTTTGAGATCTGGATACCGCACACGGGAAGCCAGCCAGGCAGGTGCGAAGCGTCCAGCCAAAAGAAGCGTGTACGCACACATAATCGGAGCACTGAAGTGGCCTTGTCGACAGACAGTTCTGATCGGCCTGCCTCCTCGATCCCCGCATAACGCCGACGTCCGCCACCGTTGTGACGGGCACTGAGAGCGGGATGTTCCAGCTGCGTGTAAAGCGCGAGTCGCATCGCAAGCCAGAAGATGCAGCGTAAGTAGTAAACGCACACCGACGTCCCATGACACCAGCGTACGAGCGCAGATGACCGCCTTCCGCAGGTCGCAGCGCATTCTTCGCCTCCGACGTCGGACGCGTGCATCCCGAGGACCATGCATGTGCAGCGGACATACATGACATCTTCGGATCTCCCGAGCTTACGGTATGAAGACACACTCACCTGTCATTCGAGGCCGGACCTTCAAGGCCACGCACGCTTCAAGTTCACGCCGCGTCTCATGCCTTTCCGCGAAGCGCCCTCAGTTGAGAATCGACAGCTGGGTGGTGGGTGGGCCAGCCCGAGATACACATGCGCAACTTGAACTGAACGGGTGGAGCGGCGTCCAGTCGCCGGGAGATCGCATGCGCATCTGGCCACACCTATCACTATCAGTTATCAGCAACCTCGTGATGTCGAGTCCGGGGTGTGCCATTGAAGTGGAGCGCGGTGTACGGTGATACGGGAGAAGCGAGGGCGAGGAGTAAGTACTGAGTGCTCCGAAGCCGCGAAGCCGAAGACTTGGTCGTAGTTCACATTCCGGACGAAGCCTATGACATGCATTGCGCGCACCATGAAGGTCGGTCCAAGATGAGAGGTCATGGACTGTCGCGGGAGCGTCATTGATTCGCTGCGGCGTGTCGGCCGAGTTAAGCCTACTGGGCAGGTCACTCGATCTCAGCGTTCAACGAAGCATGAGTTGCATTGGAAGGAGCGACGAACCTTTCGCTCCAGCTAGCTTCGTATTCGCGTCTTCGTAGTCAGGCGTTGGGCATCCAGATCCCAGAGCCATGACGAGGTGTGGTCTTCAGTGGATCTGGCTGCAGTTGACGTCGCCGCGTATCCATGCGCAGTCCCAGATCGGACTTCGAAGGCGCAGATCTCACGAATGAACGAGAAATCTAGGGTCTTTGTTGTGCGGGAGCAGAAGAGCAAGAATAGGAATAGGCGTGTCACAGACATGCGAGGCGCCACTGGAGCAAGCCCGAATGTGCCACAGTGCAGGCGTCGAGGATCGTCAAATGCTCCCGGTCTATGACGACACCTGACGTGAGGTCAGAATGGTGGAGACCGCATATATGCGACTTATCGTCGTCGTGCATGGCGCCCGGGATCGTCGTACAAAGTTGAAGGAGATCGACGGTGCGTGACTACTGCCACTGGCCGCAACTGAGGTGAGAGACGCTTGAGACGCGCGAAGGGCACCGGACCGATAGTGGCAGCAGCATTCACTGTTGAGGAGCGATACCGAGAGCGATAGAGGCTGCGAGCCGCCGCATCATACCACCCACGGACGATGGCCACGCCGACGACTCCAGGGATTGAATTGGCTTGTCGTGCTTGAACCTGAGATCCAGAAGCGGGTTCGAAGGCCACACGGGTGAAGTGGAAAAGCAGAGAACGGCCGAGTGGGCATGGAGCATGATGCCAGCGCGTCCCAGGTTTCGACCAGTGCGCGCGTCCTGCAACCCAGCGTGGCCGCGGGCGTAGCGTCGGGGTGGCGTGCCACGGTGTCGGAGATGATCAAAGAGATGGGAGAGAGAGGGTGGGGAGGGAAAGGGCAAGGTCGAGCTTGGCCAGCCCGCTGCGGAGGAGCATCGGTGACCGTCGTCGACATACGGTGAGGCGGTGCCAGGCGAGCTGCCGAGGGTGCCCAAGGTCAGACAAGGGCGGCGGCGGGAAACGAGGCGAGATGGAAGAAGCGGACAGTCACGGTCGGCGGTCGGCGGTCGCATAGAGGAATACACAGGGCTCCGACAGAGAGTCATCGGATCGCGGTTGGACGATTGTTCGCCTGGGTCCTGCGCTCGCCGGTCGCTTGGAAGTTGGGCATCAGCTGCGCCCGCCCCCCGCCCCCCGATCCTCGGGACATCGGTCACCGTCTCACCCTGAGACGGCATGTCGTCGGCGCCGTCAGCTTGGGACTGGACAAACGCAAACCGGATGGATCATGTCACTGTCCGACACACGTCGAGGAGAGTCGGGACTGCTCACCCTTGGCGATGACTCCAGAGAGGCGTCTTCAACATAGGAGAGGAAGGGTCCTCATGCACGGTTTGCGAAGAGGAGTGGACACCGTGACATTGGCTGCGTCTCCGCAGGGCGTCCAAGTATATGGATGGGGAAAGACCCGCACAGACGAAGTGGGGTCAATCCGTCGAGTGGGGTCAGTCCGTCGAGTTGCGCTAAGGGAGATCATGGGACCATAAATCAGTATCCAGTACTCAGCCCCACACTCTGCCAGTGCCAGTTACCAGTGGGAGACCGGTCCTCGAGCTGCGAGTTGAATGAGATGCGTACTCACCGACACCATTGGCACGGTGGGACGACGCAGGCGCCTGGATATCACAGTATAGGATCCGGGGTCAGAGAACAGGCAATGCAGACGTGAGAGCCATGGTGGCCAGCTTGTGATTTGGGGCAGATGGGTTCGGGGAAGAGCGATGTAAGCCGCAGCACTAGTACTAGGGCACCGGGCGGGGACGTCCGGCTCGAGCGTACCGGTAAGGACTTGCAGCGCGGTTCGAACGTCGTACGTCGTTTAGATGCTGGAGAACCGCAGCATGCTGACAATACCCGTGACTGTCAGGCCTCAGGACGTCTCCGCCGTCCGGGCGCGCAGAAGGAGCCGGGGGATGGAGCTGGATGGCGATCTTCCTGGAGAGCCCGGAGGCCGGGGATGCGCACTGGTTGGCAGGGTGTACGATAAGATACCGACTGCAGTTGAGGTTGGAAGAGTTTGGTCCGCATCCGAGTCCGAGTCCGAGCGTGGGATCCGAGTGAGGCAGCTTGCGATTTGCCCAATGGGCATATGGGCTGTATGCTGTATGGTGTATGCTGTTCAGTGACAGCTGATGGCCGCGAGAACGGGGGCGGGGACTGTCCACGAGTCAATGAGCAACCAGTGATGTGAATTCTCTGGCCGCAGCACTGAGCAGGAAAGAAGACAGCGTGCGCCTCACTGTCGGACACTGGACCCCGGACCCCGGAGTCCGGATGGAGATCTTCCCGGAGAAGCCGACACTCGCGGAGTTCGATGTGTCCGAGACTGAGGACTCTGAGCAAAGATCTGTGGCTCGCGAGAGAACTTGGCGGCGGTGTCATGCTGCCGACTGCAGTCCAGCGCCGGCATTCCGATGCTCGACGTCGTGTACGGTGTTGGTGTGCGCGACTGAGACTCCCTTGCCGTCCTCTGTCGAAGTCCGTGTGCCCGTTGGCGCGCCCACGATGCTGAGGACACCGCGATCCGCAGCGGCATAGCACCGCGGGGCACTAGTACTGGTCAGGTGAACCGTGAAACACCCCGCCGAACAAGACCCGGCAGGAGAGGCATCGAGAATCGAAAATCGAGAGGTTCGGAGAGACCGAGCGCCGAGCGGAGCAGAGTCGGTCGGTGTACTGAGATTTGAACCGCGGGCGAAACGGGTTACGGGGCTTGCGAAGCTGATGCGATGACGGTCAAAGAGGGTGGTCGCTGGTCAGTGGTGATGCGTCTGTCCATGGCCATGGCCATGGGCGGTCCGGGTGCGAGGGAATGTGCGTCGGAACAGAGACTGGAGACGAGAGCCTGGAGGACATACTTATACGAGCCTGAGATCGATATCGGTGTGGGTACCCCGGTGCGCGACGGCGTCGAACGCCAACGCGTCATACCGCCAAAGTATGGCCTTCAGCTGTCCAAGTCAGCCATGGTCAGAACCTCGATCCGTACATCTTCCCCAGGCGTGCTCAGGTGAGACCGAGTTCCCGGACGACGGCGGAGGAGACCCGGGGGGCATGATCGGCATATTGAACCGTGAGCCTGAACGTGAACGTGGATGTGCACGCCAACAGCATTGCCATTTGTCTTCTCGGGAGTCGGTCCTGGGATTGCAGTGCAGTGCGCGGACACTGTAGGTAGCGGGCTGTAGCGGGATCCCCAGAATGACGGTCAAAGAGGGTGTTGATGCGTCTGTCGGCGGGCGGTCCGTGTCGTATCGCACTCGCACGGTCGAGCGTCCCGGCGTGTATATGTCTGACTTCTGGATTTACAGAGCGGTGTGGCCGAACCGCACTGCGCAGAGGCTTGCACTTGCACTGTATCGCGAGAAGGTAAGATGCGGGGGAAGCGGGGGAAGCGGGACAGACGCGAGACAGATCTGGCGCGGGTCGTCAGGTCGACGGGGAGTTCTAGCGTGCCACGCTGCGACGGCGGACGCAGATGACCTGCAGGCAGCGCGTGCGTGGCTGGTTCGACGAAGTCCCGAAGAACTGCAGAACACAAGACTTAGTTAGTAAGTACAGTAAGTACGCGTAAGTGGTGCGGAAGAAAGCTGCGCACTTTGTATGACCGCCGTACTTATGCCCGCAGCACTCGTGTAAGCCCGCAAGCTAACAGAAGCTAACCAGGCTGTCTACATGCGTCACCGGCCGGTAAGTATCCGGCGAACTTCGCGGGGCTGTGCAGACGCGGGCAAAAGGGGGCGACAGATGACGCGCCTGTCACGGCGTTGCGAGAGTGTGACGCTCAAGTAGAACGTCGGGACAGAGTCCGTCCGTGGGTGGTTCGATCTGATGCTATCAGCCTCAATCGAGGGTGCGAACCCTACTTTCTGGCCTCGGGGACTTTTGGGAAAGCAGGTGCGGGTGCTGTACAGAGCCCGGCAGCGAGAGTGAGCGAGGTTGAGGAACTTGAACAGACGGCGAACGGAGGGTTGCGGCGGGCCACCTTGGACAACTGCCAGAAACGGCCGGGCGTACGATCTGGGGGAACGATCGGAGGTTCGCTGGTGGCTGATGAAAGCAGCAAAGAGGAAACGTCCTCGGTTGCTATGCAGACGTGAGAGCTTCTCTCGGGCGAGTTGCAGTCCTTTGGGGCGCCAAGTCCCAGTCTGTCACGCGCTTGGAGAGGAGACAGGCTCGGAGGTATGAGGAGAGTTACAGTCTCCTCGATCGCTCCAGTTGCCAAAATAGGAGCAAAATATGCGTGACATTGCCCGATTGGTAGAGAGTGACAGACGGGCGCTCCGGCCGCTCGCGCCCCCGTGGGAGTGCTCTCAGTTACGCGAGGACTGGAACTCGCACCTGGCGGTCGCCGCTGCCTTCGCGTTCTCGCGGGGTTCGCTGCCAGATTGGCGGGGGGTGGAAACCCCCTTCCTCCCGGACGAGTCACAGTCCCAGCGCGCCAAGTTACAGTCCTTTTCCATCAGTTACAGTCCTTTGGCGCGCCCTCGCGCGCGCGACCTCACGGGCGCTTAAGCACCCTCCTCTTGGCGTGCATGGTGCTCAGTCTGGGCTCTCCCTGCTGCTCATGTATGCCATCAAGTAGAAATTTGCTTATAATACATTGTGCCGCTTTTTCTGGATTTCTACGAGCAAAACTGAGCTCAGAACTCGCAGAGCAAGCACCTGCTGCTTTGGGTGGCGGGGCACGTCACTGTGTGTCACGATTCGTCACGACCATCACGCTTACTTCAGCTCACGCTAGGACTGAGATCGTCGGTGGGCCGAACCGTGCTTCTCGCGCATGAAGGCGGTTTGAGGGGGCTCACAGCAATGAGATCCCGGGGTGCATGCATAAATAGGCGTACAACTGCGCATCCTGCTCGGTCCGCAGCAGCGAGGTGTCGTGCGTTCGTGTGGACGGTGTTCGCGCACGGACGACGCGACAAGCTCGTGTCAAGGAAGACCCGAAGAGGGCCAGGAAGGAAAGGCGCTGACGTGTTGATCTCCGACGAAGATCTGGCATTTATGCAAATGACGTCGCGGACTCCACTACGTCTGCACGCTCCACCCCCGTTCTCTGCCTGCGCCCGCCTCGAGAGTCACAGAGAACGGGCGTGCGTGACATGCAGCGGTCCATGCGAGCACGCGACAGCGCACGGGGCGGCAGGCAAAACGGGGGCAGCAAAGAGATCAGACGGGCAGCGCGCATGGGAAGAATGACGTCAGAGTCGCACGGGTGATTAATGTGTGACAGGGAATGAGCAGGCTTGTGCAACTCCCTGCTTTCTTCCACCAGCACCCCTCGCACCCCACCAGTACTTCTCGACACCATGGCCGGCGACCACAAGGTGCGTCCCCCGTCCCCGCCGTTCTGCTCGTCGTCGCCCACAGCGAGCTCACCTCTCCCCGCAGTGCCCGGTATGCCAATCCACGTTTACCCGGCCCCAACATGTTGCCCGACACATGCGCTCCCGTGAGTGGCTTCTCCCCTCTCCAGCGCCCGCCTCTCCACTGGGGCGCACCCCACCGCTCCTCGATCCCGACCACCGCATCGCTAACCGCCTTCTTCGTCCCAGACACTGGAGATCGCCCATACAAGTGCCAGCACTGCGGCGATCAGTTCGCTAGAAGGCACGTCTCCATTCCTCGCCACGCAGCGCTTCCCGTACTTATCCCCGTCCACCGCACATCAGCGACCTTCTCTCACGACACATCAACAAGTGCCATGCCTCGGAAAAGCCTCCAACGACCACCGCTCCGTCTCGGCGCAAGGGCTTCGCCGCAGCCTCCCGCGCAACGACCTCGAAACAGGCCTGTGATCAGTGTGTGACCTCCAGCCTTCCTTGCGACGGTGCGAACCCATGTTGTACGTGTCCCTCTCTGTCTCTCCGCTCTCTCGTCTTACCTCGCCTCCAGCAAAATGCGTCTCACGAAAGTGTCGATGCACGTATATCAAGTTCCATCGCCAAACTGCACCTGCCGGTCCTGGCCATCCAGTTCCTCCCACTCTTCCTCCGCCAGGCATCGGCCGCCATGACATCTCCCTCGGTGCTCCCAGACTTCCCAACGAGTTCCTCCTAGCGCCGCCTCCAGGTACGATGAACCTCTCGTCCATGTACGCGCATCAGTACGCACTCCCTCCTCAATCCTCCGCCGTCTACCCCCATGATTACACATCCCTTCCTCCGCTCGCCACTGCCCTTGCCCCGAACGAGAGTCCGATGCCCTCCGTACTCCAAATGCAGCAGCAACAACATCGTGACCTCCTCGATAACCCAGACGCCATGGCCCGCATCCGTGCGCAGGCCGAACTCCTCGGCCGTGCCGGCGTCATGCCCAACGGCAACCTCACCCTTGCACAACCTGCGCCGTCGGCAGACACCAGTGGCGCGCTCCCCGGTCTCTACGCCGCCGCCGCACAGGATGGCCAGTACGATCGATATCCCCTCCCCCCTCCGCCGCAGTGGGAGGCACAGCGTCATTATTCACAGAAGGATTTTGAAGAGCCGTACGGTCAACGCAGTCAGAGTCACCCTACGGCCCCTTCTTCCTACTCTACGGCCGGTCTTGGCGGCGGCGAACCCAGCCTGCAAACGCACCCACCCACAGCCTCGTCGTCATACCAGGGCAACACTGCACCCGGCGCGCAATATCAGCATGGCGCGCTTCCGGCTACGTCATTGTACGGACAGCATCATACGCAACATCACCAGTCTCGCTCTGACGACATCGCGGGCTCGGAGGGCGACTATCACAGTGACGCGGGCAGCACAGGCACCAGTCACTCGGTCCCGAGCAGCGCGAACAATAGTGCGGTCCATCTGCCCCTGCCCGGGTTCAATAACCTGCGGACCCGGGCCGATATGGGTGTGAAGGAGTACGAGCAGCGGTACCAGCACGACGCGCAGAACGCGAATCCGCACGAGGGCGAGGGCGGGTTCTCGTCCGCGTTCGGGCTCATGAGTCTCGACGACCCGAACGTCCTCGCGGGGCTGCAGAACGACGGGCAGCCGTTCTTCTCGGGGATGCCGTTCACGCCCGGCGCGTCGGGCAACGGTAACGGGCTCTCCTTCCCCACGCCCACCCCGGACCTCATCGCGCAGCTCAAGAGCGCGGGAGGGCGCGAGGGCATGGACAGCAAGGAGATGCGCGACTTCTGGAAGATGTACCTCAAGACGCCGCTCACGTCGTCGGGCGGCATCATGTTTCCGCTGCAGACGCCGACGGGCCCGGGGTCGCAGCTCGGGCACGGGATGGGAGGGAACCCCGGGACGGGGCGGCCGAGTCCGTCGCGCAGGCACTCGCGCGTTGCGAGCTTGCCCAGCATGAAGACGCCCCCGCTGTTCGCGGACGAGCGGCTCGGCTCGTACGCCCGTCCGTCGACGGGGCACGGGGAGCCGCAGGGGAACGCGAACGCGTACCAGGGCGAGGGCCAGGACCAGGGCGGCGGGTACAACTCGACCGTGCGCACGACGCTGCACGGGGACGCGGAGGACCTGAAGAGCTACGAGCAGGCGGTGCTCGCGCGCAAGGCGCCGATGACGCTGAACCTGATGCCGAAACGCAAGGGCTCTGTTGCTGCTGCTGCTGCGGCGGGAGCGGCGGGGAAGAGCAAGAGCATGAGTCCGGTTGTGCCGCCTGCGGCGTTCAACCACAACCACAACCACAACCACAACCTCGCGCCGTCGACGAGTCTGCCGGGGGCGAGCAAGATTTCGGAGCTGCTGAACCGGCCGGGGTCGAGCTCGAGCGCGGACACGAACGCGACGGGGAGCAGTGGGGGTGGGGGCGCGGCCGGGGAGGGGGGCGCGGGCGCGAGCACGGGGAACACGTCGCTGTCGTCGCTCGCGCATGCGTTCCAGCACGATGCGCAGGCGGACGCGGGCGCGGGCGCGGGCGACGGGAACGCGTACATGTCGCAGCAGGCGTACCGGCCGTCGTTCAAGCGGCTCGCGTCGCAGACGCTGGGGCCGCCGAATGCGAAGCGGGCGCTGCTGGGACCGGCGGGGTGGGACCAGGACGATGTGGATGAGGATGAGGATGAGGGCGGGGAGGACGAAGAGGAGGAGCGGGCGCGGGTGCGGGAGGAGGAGGAGGGGCGGAGGGCCGGCGGGTATGGGGACGGAGCGCGGAGTGTGGCTGCTGAGGGGAGCTGAGGTGAGGTGAGCTGCCCCGCCCGATTCACGAAGACTGCGAGGAGGTGGAGGTGGACATTGCCCGATGCAGTCGCTCGAGGGGTTTTCGTTTCTGATTCTGATTCTTGCTCGTCGCGGATGTGCGCGAGTTATAATACGTGGGTGATGCGTAACCACGATACATATATGCGGACGGACGGACGTCGGATAGTGAACGTTGAACATCATACATCACCCTCTCCCCCGCCGCCCATGTATGCGCCCACAGGATACCGTTGCTGTTGCTGTTGCTGTTGCTGGTGAAGTGTAAAGAATAGTAGTAGGCTTACGATAGCGTGCAGGCGTCCGGTCCCGCGGACGCGGACGCGTAATGTTTTTTCTGTTCGTGTTGTACGTAGTACATATATATGTTTTTCGTTCTCTGACTCTGGCTCTGTCGACGTCGACGTCTGTGTACATACATAATGTCCTCCCGAATTGAGTCGCGATTGGCTTTCTTAGTGTGCGTTTGCGTGTGCGTGTGCGTGTTCATGTTCGTGCTCTTGTGCGTAGTACGTACGTCGGATCTCATATAGTATGTCTTTCACCGAGTTGCAGAGTGCTCGGATCGATATCAGGTGGTGCGGTGTGGTGCGGGTGTCTGCGGAGCGCGGAGCGTCGAGAGTCGAGGGGCAGGAAGGCGAGGGTGGATCATTGACATGAGCGTCGCCTCGAGTGGGTTTGGCGGGTTATGCGACGGAGGGGAGATTGGACGTTCGCCAAGTTCCCGAGTTCCCGAGTAAGAACCCGAGGCTCCGTGTGTGTGAGGAGGAGCGTAGACGTGTTGATTAATGTCTCAGGCTGTCGGCGCCGCCGCCGTCGTGTAGAGGAGGTAATTTATTGGCTGAGACTCGTTCTTCTGGCGCTGCTGGTTACAATGAGCGGGAGCGGGGACCACTGAGCACCTATGTATGTATGGGAGTCCATACGTCCAATGAGTGTTCGCTCGGGCGTCGAGTGGGGTCTGCCAGCCTAGCTCCCTCGCGAGTCGCCCATGTACGAGTACGAGTACAAGTCAGACACGGTGTGCGTTGCTCACACATCGCTGGACGAACGCCGTCGCGTGCAGGAGGGGGGCGCAGGTCGGGGAACCGGGGAGCGAGGATGGAGAAGGTGATCGACTTGAGATGGAGGCACTGGCAGGACGGGTGCCCTGTGGGAGAGGATGGCCGCGATATGAGAGAAGATGTTCCCCCTGTAGTCGCGGAGCCAGAGCAAGAGGCGGGTCGGCGCGCGCATGCGTTCCATCGTGCAAGGGCGGGGAGACAGGTTTGGTGCGTGCGGGCTTCGTTCGACGTTGGGGTAATACACTCCATTCGCAGGAACTCTGCAGTTGTTAGCTTGTTGATGAACCTCGAGGATATGCGGGAGCCACTCTTCATCTCAGTTGCTGGACCTACCGGTACCGGCGTATGCAGAGAATGTGGTGAGGAGCGCTATTGTCTGCCGAAGGACGACCCCGGTGCACCCGCCGAGCTGTACCAGGGGCACAATGCGAGGCTATATTGCGGCAAGAGACGAGGTGAGCCGGCACCGTGATCAAGTCTCCACCCTTAAGCTTCAAAGTCTCGAAGCTCGAATTGAATGTTCTTGCACGTACTTACTTTCATGAGTATGACTCTTCCAGTCCTGCGGACGCGCTGAGTAGCTCCCGTCCTGCTGGGTTCGAGATGTCAGCTACGGCCCACAACTCTAGAAATGAGGGAGAAAAAAGTTGGGAAGACCCGGGAGCGCAGTGAGTCTTGAGTGAGTCGGAGTCCGGACGACGTGGTTGACAAGACGAGATAAGATGAGATAAGATTAGATCGGTTCATTGAGGCGTTGCCGGTGACACATGCAACTCAAACTTGCTCCAGGCTCTCCTGGTCCACTACTGCCCGTCGTGAGAGCTTGAAGACCCATGTGGCTTGGACCAGCGGACGATCTGGGATATGTCAGTTAGCTGGGCGGGCAGTTGTTCGTGAGTGCGTGGACCTAACACGCGCACGGCAGTGAGTTCACTGTTTCGGTGTCGTACCCTTACGTGCATTCATTGACTTATGGACTCATTGTTAGAAGGCCTCTGGTACGGCGTGCGGCTAGCGTCGCTGAGGGCGTGTATTGACATACGCGTCCTGGCGCTGCTTTGCCTCGTTCGAAACCTGAGATCCCGTGCGGACGTGCGCAAGACCTCTGGACGGTTCTGCGCTAGGCCTTCGAAACCGATGCGTCTTGATAGCGTTTGCGCACCTCCACACGACGCGTGGCGGGGTAGGGACGTCGATGAGCTTCTTGAACTTCCGCACGTTATCATGCGAGCAGTGATCAATGATTGTTCGCTCTACCTCAGCAGGGACCCAGGCCTTCGTTCATGCCGCCATAAACTCAGTAGGCAGTTTGGAAACTGCTCTACTCGAAGACGCAACTATCACGATGTATCATCCCGAGGTACGTCCCTTCGATGTGAAGTACTGATCTGGTGGTGCATCTTTCTCACGAATAATTTCACAAGCTCTCGCCCACGCCGCCCATCGACGCAGTACCAGTCTGACAGATCGCGCATCATCTGTTCATCCATCATGGTTGCACCGTGCAGAAGAACTTACCCAGACCCTGTCAGCTGCTGCAGCGGGGCTGTATAGATACAACCAGCTGGGTTCGGGTTGCAACGCACTCGCAGCGGGCCTCCGGTCTCCATACTGCTCGACCGGCCCCCGACATTCCTTCCTCGGTTTTCTTAACGTCGACTCCTTGGTGATTTCCCGACCGTAATGTCACGGCTACTCAAGACGGTGTTAGCGTTGTCCTCCGCGCCTGCGAATGCACGGCGCAGGGGGCACAGGGCTGTCGCCAAGAAGATGGGCGCTACTCGGATATCTCGCCATAAATCGGACGGAGCAGGTATGGATGCCCACAGTTGCGTAGACGAAGCACTGAACTATTGTTCACAGTCCAATGGGAGATGTTATCTGTTCCTCCAACTCTTCTGGCTGTCGATGACGGAGACGATGACTTGGTGACACCGGCGTGGGTCCCGGGGAGCGGGCAAGGTGAGCAGTGGACGCAACTGACGTTGGAGTAAGGAACTGACGAATTTGTCAAGCATGTGAACGTTCTCCTGCCAGGTCTTCCATGCCGGCCGTCTACTCCGATATGAAGCTGCCATTCGAGCTTTGGGAGCTGGTGTTTGATGGTCTCGACGATGGGTACGACATTCACTCCCTCGCCCGCGTATGCCATGGGTTGAAGAGGGTCGCCGAGGACGCGATCAAACGTCATGCGAATTTCACAAAGTCACACAGAGCTGTGACACTGACTTCGTACGAGTCGATGCTCAGTCTGCTGGACCTCGCTGAATCGTCTCCGCGCGTCTCCTTGGCCATCCGTGACTTGACCATCCAATATCAGATACGTTGGAGTTCGACGTCCAACGTCCCTGTTCCTCGACTTCTCCTGGATATCCTGAAAGCCCTCCCCAATCTCCGAAGTCTGTCCCTCCACATCTCGAGCGATAGGTTGGTCTCAGTATGCCTCCGAGCAGGCCTACTTTCCGTGGTTCATCCGCACCTGCGCAGCTTTGACACCTCGCTAGCGTATTCCTCGGATATTCTTCGTTTCCTCCAACAACACCCTGCCATCGAAGACCTCTCCATCCCTGATCTCGCCGTTCCCGACCGTCTCTCCATCCCAGACCTTTCACTCTCACTCTCCATCCCCGACCAATTTCTGGGAGTCAACATCTTGGATCTGCCGAGCTCGCTTCCTTCGCTTCGTATCCTTTCGTGCGGACTTGAGACATTCATGCGCTTTCGTCGGGCTTCCGCTCTGACTCACCTCCACCTCCGCCTTTACGTTCCGCAGACCCTCGAAGCGATCGGCTCTCTTCTAGGGCCACAACTCATTAGCCTCCGACTTGGGGTGCTGGAGCGACTTCCGGACCTTCACTCCCCGCGAGTCGTATGGTCTCCTCAGGACATCCTGACGCGCTTCCCGCGTCTGGCATACATCGAGGTGCACATGTTCGAGGTCCGTGCGGTGTATCGTCACACTTCCCCATGCTGACTGAATTTACGTGATCTAGCCGGATCTGCTTCCCCATCCTATTCAGTGGCAGCAGAAGCGCGACAAGTCGCTAATCCCAGACAGGCGGACGCCGCTGACCGTGGCATGGGTCCTCGAAGAGGACGCATGGGGGACGCTTCTGGACCCACGGGATACCGACATCGTGCGCCAGTTCTTCGAGGAGGTGGCGTTCGACGTTCTGCGCCACTGGACTCCATACATTGCACGTATCGTCTACGGAGACTCAGGCGTACCTGACACATCCGTCACATTGAATGCCAGCGGTGACAATGTGGCTCGCGGCGATCATTCGTCGCTGGGAGAGGACTATTGGAAGCGGGTTTGAGGAGGGAACATCATATGCCACAGCCCCTCATAAGCTTGATGCGTTCTGTACTTATCTCGTAGAACTATGTATTGACCAGAATCACCACTTGTAATATTTGCTCCTTGTCATCTGCTGCGTCCATTACTCCCTAACGATAGCTTGCTCATGTCTCGCTTTGACGACCGAAATCCCGAGGGAAGACAGTAAGAAAGCAGGGAAAGCGACGTTTGCCTGGAACTCTGAGTATCACGTGACTCTCGCCACATGGTAGCAGGGAGGCAGGCGTCAAGGGCTAAAGCAAGCTCTCGCTTCTTCCCTTTCTACCACTCGCAGCACTTGGTCTGCATGGAAACCTCTTGCTCGTGCATTTGCACCGCGCCAGGTCAGTGCTCATACCTGAGCCATTGTCTCTTTCGTTAGCCGTGTGAAATTTTCTCACCGCAAACACCGGTAGCTAACCACTGCCTTTTGTTGCAGTTGTATACCCTCGATGACTGCTATGCTTGCGACACCATTTGCTATGACTCACGACTCTACGATGCGCCTTTCGAGGCCACTTCACGACCGCACTATGACGAACGCGTCCTGCGATCATCCCTACAGCAGGCATGACGCCGCAAGAGGTGAAGTCTCATTTCCTGCGCATGTTCACCATGTCTTGCCGCGCGTTCGAGACTGACCCTGTACCGTTCGTTACCCTGTGTGATACAGGATTTTATGGGAAGAAAGGTGTACTGGATGAAAATAAGAATTCGACCGTCCTGGAGCATGCGCATCTGCCCACGAGCCGCCTACTCAACGTCTCCGGTAAGCGCAGGAGACGCGACGTGTCGCGTGAGAACCGTCAGTAGTTACTTCTATCTAGTTATCAACTGCTGACGCAATGTCATGTTGCTTCAGATGTTCCTTTGCCAGCACAGGATGCGTTACCTGCCCCGACATGCCACCGGGTGGCCACCGATGTTCGCGTCAACGTCAGTGAGTAGCGCACTCCGGGCCAGGTTGGCTCGCCGTTCTGATGTCGATATCGTCAGGTGCCTTTGAGGAGGATGTTAATCCGTTCATCGATCCCGACAGAGAGTGGGAGGTCTCTCCTGAGCCATCCCACGGTAACACCGCCTCATCTCCGGAGCCCGTAAGCGGCGACTGCCTTCAACTTGATGCGGACGCGACACCACTGGACGAAGAGACGTTCATCTACACTCCTCAAAGCTCTACCACCTCGCCTGCAGATCGGCCCGATCAGCGCGAACGTCCACCCATTGGGGAGAAGAAATCATCCGCGAGGCCGAGGCGGCGCTCGTGGAAGGCTCCTGGACCTTCCCCTCTATCGAAGGTCGCTCACTATATCATTGTCGACCACCGTTCCCTCCAAATGTTTCCGGGACCGGATGTGACTGAAGAGACGTCCTTCGGACGCCGTCCGCTTAGGATCCGCCCGCTCCCCAGGACGCTCGCTGGCAAGCACCGGGGACGTGTGGCGGTATCTCTCTTCTACAACTTCTTAATGCGAACCTTTCTGCGCCGCATCTACTCCCTCGACATCGAATCTCCGGAGCTGGACTTCGTGGACGCGGAGAGCATCGAGTTCCTGCTTGACTTACAGGTCGACCTTTTACGCGGCTTTGTCGTCATTCCATCGCTATCATCGTACACTACACCGGAGCGTTCTGCATTCGGCACTCCGCGGCGTCGTTTCCTATGGAGGGCCGGCCAGACGTTTCCTCGTCGGCTCGAAGATTATGAACGGGCCGCAGCGAGGTTGCTCGCGCGGAAGCGCACCGCTCCGACATTCCAAGGAACCGCCTAATATCTTTGCTTCTCTCACTTAAAGTCTTCCTTTTCTTTGCAGCTTGGATACAAGAAGGGACGTTGTTTTACTGGACGATCTTGATGGAAGAGTACGGTACACGAGTTTCGAGCACCGGATTGCGCTAATCTGCCCGCATGCTTCCCACTCTCACCTATGCTTGCCGAACCCCTCCCGCCTCCCTCGTCGCGCTCTCGCTGCTGTATTTGTAGATAGTTACCGTTTGTATCCCTGGTTCTCGCTCTGCTGGTTGCTTTCGTTGCTACGCTAGTCACCATGCCTAACACTTCAACGTTTCTCCCCCGATACTAGTAGTATGCGTTCAAGCCAACAGCCATTTCCCACATCGGACCACCGTTGAAGACCGATACCGGCCAGACTGTTTGCTGAAACGATACGTTGGAAATGTTAGTCCATCTCTCCGAGAAGACTAACAGGCGCACTCGCCGCGCCTTCGACAGCCTTCGGACACCTCCGAGGCGTCACTTGTGCCGAATACGGACGGTCCCTGCCTTCCTTCTCTCTACCATGGTCCAGGCTAACCCCTTACGTTTTCTGTGTCTTTGGACAGCTCCAGGCAGCCACAAATGCTCGACGGAACGCTGAAAATCACGGCCTTCGGGCAGACACGTCACAGGTGCTCAGCAGTCACAAACGACCCCGGGCCCAACGTCCGACGTATTGAGGGCAAGGGAAGCCACGGGCAACACCATGCTCGAAATAATACGGGTGTCCCTTGTTTGAACTGGAGACGAGTCCACCCGTGTTGCCTTTCGATGGCGTACGACCCAACTCGTAGATGCAACGAACTCACTCCGCTCCACAACTGAACACAGATAATGTCGGACGAGGAGGCCCGCTGAGGATGGGAAGTATATCGGCCTCACCTCCAACCCTCACTTGCAGAGCAACGCAGTGATGGTCCATTTGTAGGCGCAAGTGCCGAGCCCCGGAATCGATGCATACTTACCTAGGTCATAGGGACAAAAGTGAGCTGCTCTCCGCCCACACCTGGGGCGCTATTGGGTGGGATATACTAAAATACCTCAAGCCTTGCTCCGTCAGACTGCAGTTGGGCTGCAGTTTGGACGTGCTTCGGCACGAGCCGGACGCTTCAGACTCCGACGCTTCTCCGAAACGCAATCGCTCCACACCATGTGTCCCAACTACGATTCAACCCATCCACATACCACAGCGGCCTTCAGCCAGTCTATTCCCGTAGCTTGCTTGCTACCAGAGACCACCCTCAGTGCACCCGCTTCGACACTATTATTCCCTGCTCCCCCACTACCCGCCCGACGACATGCGTCTCCGCTCACCGCTCGCCGCACTCACCGCAGCGATCATAAACGCAGCAAGCCCGAAGCCGAAACATGTATCCAATATGTCTCTCCATACCGGGGTATACGATGAAGGTTCCGGAAGTACTACGGACGAGAATCTCTCTTCATCGGTGATCACAGGTCAGTAACCACCCCATCTGGAACCACCCCGATTCTGAACGTGATAGCGGCGACAGACCAACTTTTCGACATGGAATTTAAGCCCACACTGAAGCTTATTACAAAGTCTATTGATTCGCAGGCGACACTGCCGTCTCATGGTTCGTACCCTGACCACTGTGTAGCTCTAGTCACTGATCTATCCGTCCCAGATGTTCTGATGGACATGCTTGACGAGGAGATTGACGACGAATTGCTAGAACTGGATGAGGATGAAATATTGAGCATTTGTTGGTTGATTTGGTTTCGCATCGTTCTCCAAGTCGCTGACAGCCCTTCACTATAGTATCGGATTTTCCGCTCACCCCGGATGGCACTGGAGCATTTCTCCTCACGGAACATCGTCCGGGCTCCGACAACGACTTCTCTCTTGCGAGCTTCCTCGCACAGCGACCCAAGATCCAAGCCGCTGCTGATGATGTCCCGAACATCCAGACTGCTTGCAAGTGTCACCGACAACAAGGACGTGGTGAGTGCAGAGTTCATTTCTCGGAGCGTGACATGCAATTGAAGCATGCCCGAACACAGACATAGTAATCTCTGACCGACCCGTCTCTGATGCCGACCACCGCTCCTGTGAAATCGAGATGGCGAAGATGTATATCTCCGATCTTGAGCACGGCAAGATGTGGGAGAGCACTGTTCGCCAGGGCCTTCCTCCCCGAAAGGACCGGCTGCATCACTTGTTCGACGAGGCGCCTTCGAAGCGTCCGAATGCTGCCCCACTCAGCTTCCTGCTGATTGAAAACCAATTTGCGGCTGCGTAAGTATCCTTCTTCCGCCCTTCTCTGCCCTCGGAGCTGACAGTGATATCATAGCGTCAATCGTGCGTACAGGGCGTCAGGGGACACTTACCAGCCCTTTGCGGAGTACCGGATACCACTTAAACGGGAACGCGTCGTCGACTTTGGAGTTCGCAGACCCGAGTCTGGATCGTTGAACGAGATTCTTGTCGAGCATGCTCATGTCTTCATCTCCCGGCTCTTGCCATTCCATCCATCTCACTAGATCCATGCGATCCGAGTCCGCCGCTACTCGACCGTTGCCCAAGGGGGGTGACTGTCTTCTCGCGAAATTCTACGATGTTCCCTATGAGTCGTCTCCACGATCCCGTTCTACAAGGACACCACAAATCATCTCCTCACGCCTCTCACACATCGGCTTATCCTTATTCGCATCGTACCGTGTCCTGCCGTTATCCTCCCTATCGCAGTCAAACGCGTGTCTACAGTGCACGGCTAACATGCACGTGTCAGATTCTGCGCCTTGACGTTCGCCGCTGTCTTGCTTTGCCCGCTCTGCACATACGCTTTACTTCTCCTTTCAAACGCCCATTTCCCATCGACTTGTTCCCTGATGTCTCTGCTGTACTTACTCTCGCCTGCGTGTTACGTTCAGTATATATTGTAGCGTTGTATCATACATGTACTGTACTTTCTCGTCGTTCGAGCCCGCCCGATCGGGACTCGAACTTGACGATCCTTCTTACTAGCCAATCAGAATGCGAGACGCGTCGCACGCCTGAGCGCGCACTGCTCTTGCTGTTGCTCCGAAACTCCCATCTTTTCCGAAGCCCTGCTTCTCATCTCAACACATGGCAGAGTCAGAGCCAAGCAGGACTGCCTCTTTGATATGCGGCCACTCGGTGTACGTAGCGCTCACGAGCATATGCCAGCTGGCAGCGAGATGTTTACTAAATTTTGACCAGGCTGGCTCTATCGTGAACGCTACTCCTCGTGTCATGCCAGCGGGCTATACAATACTGAGCATAGCTCCATACGCAGCTGGTACCCAGCTTGATAGGCTGTCTCAGGGCATCAGTTGAGCTCCGTGTATGATCTGAGTCGCCAGTCAACATTCAGCAGGAGCAGGGAAGACACAAAGGCCCACACGTGTCTTGTTCAAAGATTGAGGGGTGGCACCTGACTTCTAACAACTCGACAGGGAAAAACTTGGGCAAAGTGTCCAAGTCGTGCAGAACCCTGGCTGGGCCAGAGCGTCGCGGTACTATTGGTATGTGGCAGATTTTCGGTTGAATAGACTAGTGCACTGTGTATGTTAACAATAAGGACATAGGCAGCGTGGGCAAACGACGATTTGGGGCGGGGTGCTGCTTTGGTCGGAGCGGCAGTCCCGTGATCTGCTCGCTTGAACCCACCGGTCGCGCGCGCGGCGTTTAGTTCACCCCTTGCTCTCTGCAATCACCACCACAACTTCGCTCAATTCTTCTGAGCTCTTACTTCACCGTTACACGGCCGATATCTCTTCGTTTCTACCACTTTCTCAGCTATGGCCATCAGTGGACCTCCTCCAGCCACTATCCCATCCTCAACCACCTCTCCCCCGGACTCCCGACGCTCCGCTCATGCTGAGCCCGCCCGTCGTTCAACTTCAACCCACCGAAAGCGTCGAAGCCGTGAATATGACACCGAAGGAGACGACAGGCACGCAAAACGTGTGCACACCGATGAGAACAGTATGCTTCCATTGATTTTCGCTTCTTGAGCCGCTGTTTGACACTTCGGCCCCACATTTAAGAGCCATTGAAGAGGAAGCACAACACTTTCTCTAGTAGCATACATGCAACTCCTCTTCAATTAGGTACGTCATGCTGCGCGTAGCATCGATGTCTCAAGCGTGGCTCATGGGATCCCCCAGGGCCACGCGGTGATTTCAACGTGTCCCGACGAGACGAAAGAGAAGTTGATATGGCCACTGGTAGTCATAATAACCGTGCGTACCATCAATGATTCCTTCATGTAATAATTTTGATCCACCCGTGACAGACACATCACTCCAATCCTCCACTCAGCAGGTTGCGACTCCCGCGTACTCGTCATCCCACCGGAGGCACCCACCGACGAAGCCCTATGAAGCCTCCCAAAGCAGATCCGATGCGAATTGGGGCAGCCGAGTTGCACCGCTCACCGCTGTTTCAGAATGCGACCATACCGTTGAGGAACGGGTCGAAGATGCTACACAGACGCCATTCGCGCCCTCTGGCGAGCTGCTTCAGACATCGAGAGATGCACGCAGAGAAGACGTCGAGCTGCCCCCGGGCGTGCTGCCGAGTGGATTTTGGAAGACGTACACTACCGTGCAAAGGGATTTGAAGGAGAGGACCAGCCCAAAGACGAGCCTCAGGGCTCGCGCTTGTCAATGTCGTTCTGAGTACGTGTACACATCTTAGAAGTTGGTGACTGTCCTCATTATACCTTATGTAGTCCGAGCGGGGGGTATCGCCCCACTACCCCGAAGCCCCATCCACCTCCACACGGGTACAAACGAGACCGCGTCGTTCGGCCCCCACGGGGGACGCCAGGGTTGCGCTCCTGCGACCCCGAAGTCCTTTCGCCCCCTCCTGGAAGATACAATTACTACAACTCTACGGGGGATAAATGGGCCCTCCGGGACGTATTCGCGCAGATGCAGAAAACGGCGCATGACTACCCCGGAGATGCTTCGGCCAAGCTTGCAAGACTTCAGCGGTCCGACACAACCAGATCTCTTACCAACGTATTTACCCAGCCCACAACTCTCGCACATGTCGTCATAGTTCCAGCCACCGGCTGCATGGGGGCAGTGGCCACTGACCGGAACGCGATTAAGCATTGGGTGGCTCGTCGAAATGAGGCGAAACGACTTCAAGCTCCGGTCAACCAAGCATCCTCTAGGTCTAGGAAGAGCAAGTCTGCGTCCGGCAGCAGCGCAGGGCTTTTCGCCTCCAAGGCCCCATCGGCCTTGCCTGTCACGGTCTGGAGTTCAATCACATCCGGGGCGTCCTGTGTTGCGCGGCGCAAGCTGGGCAGATCCCCTCTCGGCCGCTTCTCATTCACGTTGGAGGATCTTGAAGCGGAGTATGACCGTATAGAACAGGAGGGCCTGTCATGCCTGGATGAAGAGTCGGATGCGGAGACTGTGCTTGCGGCGAGCGACAATGAGCATGAGGAGTCGGGGAGGTCATCACCAGGGGCATACTGCTTGGATGATGATCCCTCCAGGATCTGAACGTACTCTTACTTATCTCTGCTGCGCAGTCCATTCTGACCATTGTGTAATTGTATTGTTCGGAGCTTAGACTTAATCAAAGCCGAATGTTACTTATTCATTGTCACCGTCGAAGGCGACGGCTTTAGATCCTAACACAGACAAACATCCATTTGCGAGAAGCTTCTTCAGGCGCTTTTGTGTGTCGCGAGTCGGCGCCACCTTACCATCACCCGTTTCCGACTGACCAGTGACAACTGTATTGTTCGTCTGACAGAACCACTGCGGTAATGGCTGCCATTCAAAATCGGCATACGCTCTATTCGTTGAATCGCTGCATCATACCCTTGGATCATATAATTCGTATATAAGCCAACTCATGTTGCTCTTGAGGACATACTGTTCGTTGCGCCGACCGACGGACTCTTCTGACCTCGCCATAAACAATGGCGTAGCCCGGTGCGTGTCCATAATAAGGTTCGTGGTGACGGTCTAGACTCATCACCGACTACTTATACCCAGGCTAGCATTCGAGCATGCCTGTAATCGTTCAACAACTTCGACCATCTTCTACTGACATCAGAGAACCCGACGTCTGGCAATGGCTTGCCCGCATACCCCCGAGCTTGTCCGTCTTCTCAGACGGGACCCTGCCCCTGCGGCTCCGGTGGTCACAGGGAGTGCCACTCGCCCGAGCCGTGCGGCCAAGCTCACCACGCGGTTTGCTATTGTCATCGGCCTATTGGAGACTTTGCGTCTTGGTGAGTAGCGATCCTCTATCCTGTAGCTTTCACCGCTCAAGCTGCTGCGCGTGCCCATAGACGCGGAGATCCAGGGCCGTTGTTACTACTACTACGGTGCGTGGCATTGAATTACTTACTGTGTGCACTTGCTAACACGGACACGGAACACAGTTTATGAGATTGAGGACTCCTCAGGTGACGGAGATGGAGTACCAGAGAAGACCACCAGTCAGGAGCCTAACGCAGGCGTTGCTCTTGATGTGAACGTCCCGGGTACCCATACCGCTCCGGTATCACTTCCTATAGCTGATTCCGACATCGCTGCTGCACCATGCAGTAGAGATCAACTCCTCGACCGTTCTGTTGACTGTAAGCAGCTAGACACTGGGCTTTTTGAACCCTACTGATTTCGGTTCAGCGGTGGTTCCCCCTGCGCCGGAGCCGGCGCGGTGGACTCGTGAACAAGACGAAGAGATGATGTTGGCATTCCTCAATCGACGTGCCGAAGAAAAATCCCAAAGCTCAGGCTCTCAACGCGCATCGCGACGCAAATGCGCGACGCCGCTTCGATACAAACTTGCGATCTACCGATGCGAGCAGACGTGAGTGTACCTCTCATCATTCCCGCCATCTGTATCTCATGCATCGTCTCTTTCAAGCGTCAATGAAATGTGCTCGAGCCTTGATATTCCTCCTCCGTTCAAAGCCTCAGAGAACCGCATCATGGCGGACAGACTGGGGAAGGGCTTTGCGGCTGTGGTGGAGAAAGGTACATTAGACCCGGCGAACAAGGTGATCGACGACAGCGGCCAGAGAGCTCTTACGAGGATGCGGGAAGAGCTCAACTCAAAGTTGAAGAGCCCAAGGAAGGTCTGCACTGTCGCTGAGACTCAGACTCGCGAAATGGAGTAGCAACCATGTATGGGGTTCCGTGCTCTCGCGCACTTCGAAGAGCAGTACGGCTTCTCGTACCTTGACTAGTGTATAAATATGATGGCTTTGACGTGCTTTCGCGCCGTGCCATCCAGCGTCAGGTCCTTCGGTTCCACGTGACAATTCGGCGCCGCAACCACCGTCGGCTGCGACCGCACTACTTTCGCTCCGCGACTACTCTCTACGGCTCAACCACCTCATCTATACTCCTCCTGCCGGTTCACCGTCGCTTGGTCATTACTGTCTGAGACGGCGGGCTCCTCGTTCCTGCGCTCGCACAAGTGGTTTCTGGCCAGTGGAGCAGTAGTGGAGCAGGCGTTTCAATTCGACTCATCTCAATATATATGTCACCCATGAGGGGTACGTACCGTCTTTGAGAGTCAAATTGTGCTGTCAATATGCTAAACTGATTGATTTTAAGTATTGAAAACAATGCGCGGTTACCGCAAGAACGTTCGGAAAGCGTATATGGAGATGTCCTCCATCCCGTTCCCCGAGATCGACAAGGAACACGTAGCCGGCAACCCGAGTAACTCCCAGCATGATTCCACAATTTCCGGCAAGCATGACAAACCGGGGAGTTACTCGGAGGAGGTTTTGACTTCTGTCCCTGACCTCGAATCCCTCCCCGAGATCCCCGACGAGGACGAAGAGGTCCGTTCCATTCCCATGTCTCCTTCAAAACTCGCAGTACACGCACACAACGCCCTCATCTTCAAATCGCATCACTCAAATCAAGAGCATAGCAGGACTCCAGCCTCTCTCCCCCCTACCCCAACGGACCTGAAGGATATCAGCATATCGGCCCGGAAGCGTAGCAGGGAACCCGGGTTTAAGCTGTCCTCCTTGGCTTTGCTTCGAATCCCGCGCACAATTTATGAGCACGCTGCGCTCATTGTCGCCCCCCTGGAAGGGGCCTACGAACGTCCCATGCCCCTTCCCAAGGGAAAGGACGCTGTCCCGCGTCTTCCAAAGACGATGAGGTCCGGGGAAGAGAATCAGCAGTGCGTACTAGGGTGTACCCTTGTTTCCAGCAATGCGGAAGGACGTTGACTCGTGATGACAGATATATTGGTGAATTTGGTGACGTCCATCAACCACCATCAGGTGCGAAGCCCCGCAAGACGCGAGCGGTGTCTCGTCACTTTGGATCAGACATGAACGCCTTCCTCAACTCCTCCTGAGCATAAGAGTCCGTGGGATGCGATTTAATGACGGAAATTCGGGGTATACAGTGGTGGTTAGGACGCTCGCAGGAGGGTATCAGGTCTTCTGGCTTGAAGTTGTCGTTAAAAATCTGAGATCCAGGTAAGTTGTCTCGTGCTTAGTGTCTCAAGATGTATGAGCTGTCAGTATGTATTCTGTACCGCCAACGGGATCGCGTGTTTTGTGCCGCCATATTGTCACAATGCCTTGCGTGGGCGACAGCATTGTTGACACCGCTTCGTCTCGGTATAGAGCGAGTGCTTCACTTGATATATGAACTCGAATTGAATCATGATATTGTATTACGCAGATCCGAGCTTCGAGTAACATACGAGCACACCCTCGGTAATTGTCCCGGAGTTGCCGTGGGCGCTGGTATATATCTCAACGCGCTTCATCGCTTACGGGGTGGTCTCACTTCACCTCCAACCACCATACTGTCCGCTCCGCAAGGCAGCCGCTGCCCCCCTGTTATCATCGTTGCGAACGGGCCTCAGACGTCGGACCCAATGCCTGCTGATCGCCGAAAATACATTCCATCTCCTCTATCCCAGTCCATTGTGGGACGTAGATACCGGCGAACAGCATTTGGCCAGCTGGAGGACGGTACGTCTACTTCAATGCTCGGTTCCAGGGATTTTCCGTACTCACATGGGGGGACCAAGATGGTCACGACACAGGCCCGAAGCCCAGTCCTTTCCTGACGAACATGTTCTCTGACTCCGGAACGTGGTGCAATCCCGTGTACAAACCCGCCGGGGACGAGGAACCACTTCTCAATGACGCTCAACCATGTCCTTTGACCGGCAAGAACTGGCTCCGTGAGTACTCGTACTGAGTGTAAGAGAGGGCCCGCGCTCGCAGCTCTGACGACGTATCATTAAGAGCCTCACCATCTACCTTCCATCGAACCAATAGCCCGGAGACGGAGAGAAGTCGATATCGAGCTCTACGGAGACTCTACTGGTGAGCCTGCGAAGTTTGATAATCACCAATCTTTGGCTCCTGACCGCTAACCGAATTATGGTGGCAGCATACGTGCCTTGTGGCATCAAGGAATGTCCGTACTGTTCCGAAACCGTCACAGAGCCAGACACCGAACCTCCTGTGGAGGACTTCGTTTTCGATGTCCGCGCATTCCAGGACTACACACCCGGTCGTGTTGCCGACATGCCCAAGTCCTTTCGCCCCGTGCCGGACATCAAGGCCAAAGGAGCGAGCTTCCGCCGCATCCATTTCTCGCCCTACTTGTGCAAGAAGGACTACACCACTACCTTGAACACCCGCCCGAAGAAGGAGAATACATCTCCGCATCCATACGACCAGCTTGTGCGCCGGAGAAAGAAATATTGGAAACGGTGAGTCTGCTCGTATTCTAACCCTTTTTTGCTCTCATGCTGAGATGGTCGTACAGTACAAGCCCTTCTACAGAGGAGGCAGCTTTTGTCGTCGACCCGGACACGATGCACGCCTATGAGCCCGATATTTCTGCCTCCGAGGATATTCAGCAAGACTGCGACGTACCCTCGCCCGCCTTCGAGACACGTGAACCGGAGGACGATTATCTCTGAAGACGGATACACGATCGGGCTCCTTGTTTTCCGTACAATTACGTCGCTTCGATCGCTGTCCTACTTTCACACCATGTAGACTATCATCTGCGCTTGCGCAGCCAATGTAATGGCTATCTCATATACTTCGTCCGTTATCATGTTTGCGTAGTGCGGCTGTTTCGCATACACTGATGCTCGGAGTATCACCATGTATCACTGACAGTGATGCGCTCAGGGCATTGAATACAACTACATACGACAAATGGACGAGAGACATACGACCGAGCACTAGTATAAGTCCTTTTCCTTAGCAGAGAGAATCCCCTATCCCGCATCCTGACAAACCAAATGACGATCTCCCCGACTCCGACTATAACCGAGGACAACCTGAGTCAACGGCGGTAGAGGTGTTACTTCCGGTACCGCTTGGGCTTAAGCTTGTACCGCCTGGCCGGACGAACCAGCCTCGGACGGGCCGGCAGAGGTACTTCCTTCCCGCTCGGGGTCCCCTTGCACGACACCGGCCTGGGGTTGTCGCAGTCGTACCTGCGGGCGGGCACCGGCTTCCCCATCCTCATGTCCCTCCCGCGGACGTACTCCGCCAACTGCAGAAGCAACACGATCTTGAACTCGTGCACACCCCCCGGCCAGCGATATCTAGAGATGTTCCGCAGGCGGGAACTCCACGCAAAGGCCCGCCGCTTGAGCAGCTGGGGGCGCAGCGCGGATGCGACCCGGAGGTCGCGCGTGATCTTCTTGACCCGATCTCTGACAGGCGGGCGGGGTGTCTCAGACTGGTAACCCCGCGAGCTTGGCGTTGGACGAGGATGGAGAGGGGGGAGATCGACGGGGCGGACAGGAATCGGCACAGCGGGGGTGGTGGTCTGGCGAAGAGGGGAGGGACCCGGCCTCCTCCAGGTGCGCACACTCGGAATGCGTGGGCGGTCGTCTGGTGTCCCCTTCTCCAGTCGAGGTTGGGGCGAAGTTTCGTCGAAGGCGACGATCGGGGAGGGCGGCATTGCCTTGACGGGCTCCGGCTTCGCTGGCTCGTTCGAAGGAGAAGTGCACACCGCCATAGCGGGCCCGGCGGCGGGACCAGCCCCGAGTTGGGATGCTGAAGCGTCGATGACAGAAGGAGACGAGCACCCTTCGGCGTCGGTCATGGTCACATCTAGGTCGAGGTTGAGGACCGCGTCGTGAGTGTCCCGGCCCTCTGCAGAGGTCTCGCACGAGGCGGGCTCGACTGGCGGCTTTGTCTCGCTCGTCGAGACACCGCTGCTATGCTCCCTCGCGGCACGGAACAAGTCGGTTGTCACGACAGCGCCTCTTCTCACTTCCGCTGTACAACGACGAGATACGTTGAGGTCGCGAGCATGCAGGGAGCATCAGAAAGGACTCACGAATAATTCTCTCGTATTCCTCGGACAATTCGGCGATGGTGCTCCCGCTATTGATCCTGCGCGGAGGGTTGCCCCGGGAGATCAGGTACATAGCTGGAATCGCACTTCACGTCAGCGGCCGACGTGCTCACGCATGGGATAAATCACGTACGACGCGGCGGCTTGTAATTGAATGCCTTGTGGAGCTTTTCGAGAGCTTCTGCCTCTGGCCCCACTAGTCGGACTGTCGGCGCATAGCGCTCTTCTGGGTCTTCGTAGTCACGGGTAACTAGGATACGAGCGCGTTAGACTCATTTAGTGGGTCGAATGAAGCACAGGCAGACTTACCATAGACGGATGGAAGACGTGAGATGCATGAACGTTTCACTTCTGGAGCGGCGTCCCCGGCGTCTTCGGCAGCGCGCTTTGTGCCGCGCGACGAGCTGGATACGGATCTCAGCATTGTCGGACGTGACATATAGTAGGGAGAGCAAAGCGAGCTTACGTATCAGGCTCCTGAGGCCCTTGAGTCGTAGACGGTGCCTGGGCGGGCATTGTTTGGGGTGTAAACGGTTGAATAGAGGTGGTGGTTTGGGAACTTAGAGGTGGTTTCGGTGCAGGAGGGAAGCCAGGACCAAGCGATGGTCTTCGCTGAGTTACCGGTGAGACCGAGAGACGGTCGCGGTATTGAGAAAGGGATATGGGGTGGTGGTTGCAGCTGTCTAGTGGCGGTTGAGGAATGGGAGACAAAGCAGGGAGAGGCACCTTGATATGAGCCGCTGAGCACGTGCTCATTGCCATCCTCGGATTCCTCCTTCCCCTCGCGCCCTTTCTCAGCGCTCAGCAATGAACTTGTCCAGGATATTCGAGAGCGCCGATCGCCAGAAGGCTGCCGCCGTGCGGAGAAGAGGCAATTGCAATAGCTATCTGGTGCTAAGGAGCTGTTCGCCGCTTGTCCAATACGGAGATCGTGATTGCAGTCGGGAAAAGCAGCAAAGTCATTCGGTGCCTACGCTCTATATCCCATGAATGAAGGGGGCGTCGCAAGCTCGCGTCAGTCGGCCAATCTGGATATGGCTGAACATAAAGGGATATGACCTAGGCTCGTCAGTATCAGGATCCTTCGTCGCGCAAACTAGTTACTCACATATCACTTCCGGGATCTTCTGGCGTACATGGCACAACCGACCCGTGATTCTGCACTAGTATCATCTGCGCCGGCCACTGCTTTGGTGGGAATGAGCCTCGCAGTGACATCGCGGTGAAGAAAGGTACCACGAGCAAACTCTCCCTCGGCAGGGCACTCTACAGCCTTACATCCTCAGCACTTCAGGACGAGTAGCGACACGACCTCCACTGTATGGGGTCGCGTCTGCAACTCGGATCGTGGAAACGAACGCTCCGCTGCCAGTATGCCGACGTCTGTCCCGCGGAAGCTATCACGACGATCGCTAGCCTTCGCTAGACGAGGTGCGTCGTGCTCATCGGCCGGTCGCTCCTCGTCTTCGGATTCTGCGTTAACCTACCTATGGGTCGATCCCGAGGTCAGTGCGCAGTGGGCGTCTCAAATCGGTTTCTGCGTGCAACTTGGGACGTACCTCGGGTCATCCTTGCGAGTCACCGCATGCAGCAAGATGCATGTCGTTGCGCGAATCGCCTGCCACTGAGAAGTCTACCACAGAAGTTAGGTAGAGATCGAGCGTCGACCCTGGGAGACACGAGACTATCTAAGCCGCAAGGAGAGACAAGTTGTCGCGAGCCCAGCATCCCAACCAGAATATGCTCGTGCGAATCTGCGAGTGAGTATGCCTGATTGCTCGCACCGTACGCTCCTGCGTTGACGTCCTTAGAGCCAATGAACACCAGCACAACATAGCGAAAGTTTGTGTTCACAGAATCATGTCTTTTCTGCCGGTCAAGAATGCCGTCAAGTCGAAAATCCGTCCGAGCTGCGATAGCAGAAAACGATAGCCCTCGCTTCGACGTACCGTTGTGCCCTTTGGTTCAGGGAGGAGTGCAGCTAGACCGCGTGAACGTCGATGCTTCGCCTGCATGTTCCTATCGCCGCGCGCGATAGTTCAGGACTCCGGACGATACCCAAAGCTGTCAATGATCCAGGCGAAGTTGGTCTTGGCAGAGGAGGGCGTAATACGCGCTGTAATGGATGGATGGGTAGCAGAGAGTCGTGAGGACGAAGCTGGACGAAGGCGAGGTGGGAGGTGGAAGTTGGAGGAGCCGCTCCCTTCCGGTTTCTGATTGGCTCCGTCCCGACTCGGACGTTCTTGTCTTCTTCCCTCATGTGCTCGGGCTACCACTCCAACTTGCGATTACAGGACTTTGTCCTGCACATAACGCGGCGAGCTCGCTCCCTACAGAACTGGCGACTACTACGCTACAGAGAGATGGAGACCTTCCTCGATGTCTGTCAAACTGCTTGCGCATGCACGCCAAACTTGAACGCATCATGACCCTCACGGCCACTTGCTCGGGGATATATTGCAATGGTGGATACAGGCATGCCATGCTACTTCTGTTATCCGACTCACCCGTAGACCTCACTCGACCGCTAAGCTCCGCAAGATCCCTGCCCGCCGTCGTCTACGTCGACCCGGTGATGCTTCCGATGATCTTCCAGCGTGAATGAGTTGTCGTGAGTTCGTATGTCTCCGAGCGGGACCTTGAGGTAGCTGACACCAGGAAGGTAGAATTTCGAAGGCGAAGTCGTAGAGGTCGTCGTGCTGCTGCCAGGTGCAGCGCGAGTCGCGACGGCTGGGACGAGCTTTGCGCTTGTTGAATCCTGAGGCTCTTGGCAAACAGGCGCAAACTACGCCGAGGTCCTGTCTCCACGTGACCCTGACCGGCGCCCATGGCGAAGGCGCACCGCGGTGAACCTCACGGTCGCAGAACTCCGACTTGTACTCCGAAACACGAGCTCAAAACGCCGTTCTCTCTCAGCTTCCCTCCCAACCACCCACCATGAACTCTTACACATTCCCGCCCGCATACCCGTACACATACCCGCCCACATTCCCGCCTCATGCCTATACGACTTCTTCAGCGGCACCTGCGCTGTACGCTATGCCACCATACTACACTTATATCCCTCACCACCCTTACGTCTGGCCGCAATACGCTCCTCACCCGGTGCTCATCCCTTACTACGTTTGGGCACCTCTTCCTGCTCTCCCGCAGTCTTCGCCGACACCCGGTCTCTACCATGCGCCGGACTACGGTGCGTCCATCAGGACTTCCATAGTGCAACGCTGACTTTGTATTGCAGCTGCCAGGCAAATGCCTCCCCTCCCGAGAGCACAGGAACCGGAACCTTCCTCCGCAATTCGTAAGCCTTTCGAGTCCTCCGCACCTCACGGCCCGTTCTCCAGTTCTATATCCTCATGCTTGTCTCGCCAGCTGCAGCTGGTTTCGCCGTCAACACTGTTGCAGGTTCTCTGAGAGATGAGGACGTTCTTAAGGCATTGCATGCCGCTGGTCGCGAGAACAATCGCAGCAGGAGGGCGCTGCACGCGAAGCGGGTACTCGCAAAGATGCCCCCCATTCCCAAAGCCGAGAGGGGCCCGCAAAAGGTCGACCGGATCTCCTTGCGTCATACGCTCCTGAGGTACAAGTGTCAGCTCGAGTACGCTCTAGTCCTTCCAAGGTTCCCCTGCTGCTGGAGGACTGACGCTTTGTCTAGGTTGAACGAGAGGTCTCGGGAATTGGACCTGCCGGAGGTGTTCGACGCCAGGCTGGTCACCGTCAAGGACGGTGTCAATCGTACCTTCACGCGGCCCGGGTACACCACCTTCGTGCGCTCCAATCTGCACCAGGAGATCAAGCCTAAGAAGAAGAGGAGGAAGAACGTCAAGAAGCGTCCGGTGATCCCTCGAGGCTCCTTCCGTTGTCACACTGTGTAGAGCACTGGCTCGCCCGCCAGATTTCCGCACCTCTCCTGTCCCTGCGACGACCTCTCATGACTATCACACCCCGCACGAACTCGTTCTCACCGTTACTCGCTGTCGCTGTTGTACCATGCTGTCACTGACCACCACGCGTCGTCTCTGCTCCCTCTGTCGTCGTCGTGCCGCACTTTCAGCTGCCAGCTTGCTATAGTACGCCCCTTCCCATCACTCCACATTATTATTGCGATCTTGCTGCATCTACTGTACCTCATCGCTCTCCCCTGTCCCTCGATTTCGGCTGTTCCCTCGCTCTGTATGTAAGTATCACGTAGGTTTACCCGTCGCGTCTCCAGACCGTGTCATCAATTATAGCGCTTCATGTACTCTTCTCGTGTCAATCATAACTCCTTTCTCCATCGGAAAGAGTCGTGCGTCCGACTCTTGTCGCTGCTTGCAGAAGTATTCGCCGTCTGCACTGTGCAGGATCGAAATCGCGGAAAGGGGGAAATGAACGTGGGAAGCTGCCACACGTCAAAGAAGCCAGATCGAACGGCACGCCCGTCACCGTGGTTGGACCTTCGACGCGCACTCCTTCTGCACCGACCTCCACTGAGCTGGTAGACAGGCGACTACGAGACACGACCTTGCCTGGACGTCGTCGAACCGGTACATTCAGGCCCCGGGTATGTACTGCACTCGCAAGCCTTGAAACTCAGAAGACCGTGACCGGATGGCACGGAGAGTCTTTGTCCTCGTCAAGATAGTGAGGACCTTGACATGCTGTCCTTATGTCGATCCCGAGGGCAGGGAGACTCCAAGACGGATTTAGGTGCGTGTATCTTGTGACTTTGTGTCTTTCTGCAGTGCTGAGCCCCTCCAGACAGTGTTCACGCATGCTAGGAGTACTAGTACACGCGCCAGGCGTGTCATACTCGGTGGCACCCGCTTGAGGATGTAAGTAGCATCTCCTCAGGTCAGCTAAATACTTTAGGAGGTCTTACGCCTGTAGCAGCTCGGATTTTCCGCCAAGTGTCCTCCGTGCTGTGGTACGGTGAACGAGGGTACGTCAACTCGATCCAAATTGCAATGATACATCCATACAACTTTGACCTCCTTTTTAACAGGCTAAGCCCGAGTTTAAGGCTGAACTACCACAGCTGATGCTAAATTTTAAGTCGACCAAAGCCCCAGTTGTATTCCGACAATAGGTGCAGCAACTTTGAGTCGAGGTGGTCGACAGTGCCGCCCGTTCAAGTAGTATCCCGATGTCCACTGTCCCCGCACCCTCTCTTCCATTCACGCAGACCCAAACGCAGTTTTTCTGCTTCAGATACATCTCGGACCACCGTCTGGAGAGACGGTTGTCACTGTCACGTCGGAGAGCCCTTCCTTTGTCCCAAGGACCGATCACGTGCCGCCGTGACCTACCGCGTTGTGGCCGTCCCCGTCGCCGCGTCGCTCTTCCCCACCCTCCACAACCACCCAACTGCTTGCAATTAGCATTTAGCTGTTACTGCATTTTATCTGCTCTTACCCTCACTCGAAGGCCACAGTGAACGCTCGACCCGAAGCGCTCATACCCTCGAACTCGAAGCTGAACTCGCAAACCACCCTCAAATATGATCTCGACCACCTCAATTGCGCGCCCAATTACGACTCCTTGGAGCTCGTATACCTGGAACACGGCGGTGACAACGACGACTTTGACCGTACCTGGTCCTGACGCGAGGAAACGCGTCCGGGAAGAAGATGCGGACATCCCGGAGTGCAAGCGCGTGCGCATATGCTCCGACGGTCAGTGCGCGGCTCGCTTCCACTCTGGATGTGAGCACTAATAAAAGACGCTGTTTAGTCCCCTTTGATGCGGCTTTGAGCACTCCTGGAATCGGATGCGATGATACGCTGAGTGGAGGTACGAGCGACATTGCAGTATTCTGCACGTCTGTGGACTAAACCACCCTGATTATAGCATCTATCTCTCGTCAAACCACCGGCCTGATAGATATTTGGGGTTGGCCTGATGGAATATCTGGAGGTAAGTGTATCTCAATACGTGCCGACGTTCCTGCCTCACGACGTTATTGGAGTAGGAAGCCACTCGGACGGGAACAAAGCAGACCTCTCTGAGTCGAGCTCCTCGTCCCCGCCGAATGTGTCCTGGACATGGACCTCCGTACATGGTACCGAACTTCCTACACCTCAGGGCGCCACCCGTGAGCAACTTTTTACTTGATGTGTCGATGTATGCCTTCGACTAAACGCCGAGGGGAATGTCAGACACAGAAGATGCGGGGCCGTTGACCGCAGAGTCGACTGAGCTCGAGAACATCTTCGCTTGGGGTTCCCCGATGACAAGTACGTACACAGCTCAGTTTCCAATAACTGCATCTCAATACTACCAATGCAGCTCCTACGGACTGTCCCATGACTCCAGCACCAGCTCCAGAAGGCAGCCTCCCGGGTAAGCACCAGCCGCCGGCCCTCGCAACTTGACGCTGAACCTTCCTCCTTGTAGATGTGGTTCAGCCTACTCCGAGTACGGCAATACGCAAACGTCTTCCCTGGAAGCAGCGGAAGTGCGGCAGCTCCCCTCTTCGACAAAGCACTACTCCGGACGACCTCGCAAGATGTCACCAGTGCGAATCGAAGGGACGCTCCCCGAGAGCGCCTGCGCCACTCGACGACAATCGGTGCACCTTCGGACGCGCCTTTCTTAAACAGCGCGCCCAATTCTTGTACGTCCCGTTCTCGAACCTCTTACACACGCATTCTCAGACATTCTGCAGATCAACACACTCAAGTGATCAGGATTACGACGCTTTCCGTTGTACCCTTTACGACGAAGACCCGCAGCTGCCCGTCCGAGGGACTCCGTCGCATGCTGAGGAAGAAGATCAGCCGCTCATCCTTCCGACTTCGCACGCCTACTACAAGTACACCACGGGAAAAGCTGTGAAGCGGCTCACGTACGTCGATAAATTGGACGGAACGTACTTCCGTGGACACAGCGCGAAGTTCGCTCGCCCCGCAACCAGCAGTGCCGCAAGACCTCTAGCGGATCGCATATCCGTGCAGCGAGGGGTAAGCCTCAGGCTCGCTCTGCTCGACTCGGAGGACGGGGACGGCACTGTGACCGTGAAGGCGGACGATAACGCGGTCGCTACATGGCTCTCGCATGTCGGGATGATTCCCATGTTACATTTGGGGAAGCTTGTGGGAGCAGAGGACATGACGACGGGACATTGGGTGTATATAGACGAGACACCGGAGTTTTCGCCGACGTACTCAGACCTGGGGCTTCCAACTATACCTTCTCCCTGATGGAGCGGCCGCACTTACGGATCGATGGATGGACCTCATTAACCTCGTTCATACGGACGAGAACAATCTCTAAAGGGTTTTAGCTGTATTTAGCGGTACTTTGATTTACGTGTGTATATTTTGTAACCTAGTCTCGTGTAAAGATGTAACTCTACCTTGGAACACGCACGCATATTCGGATAGGAGAACGTTGTCACAGTGATTGTTCGTGCTCGGCACAATAGGGCACAACCTACAGAGTCCAAGCCGCCCGTCCTCGATCTCCAACCACCAACGCATATTCCCTACCTACTACTGCACGCATCTAAAACCTCCTGATACTCAACACACTGCTTCCCCTCAGAATCCGACCGGATGCGCCAGCGTCGAAGCACCTATAGTCGGCCCTACATGTGAGTCAGCTAGCCGCCCGAGTTATGCTTGAGCCGAGCACTCACAGGATACCGCCTTTCTGCCCTCTTTCTGAAGAGAAAGAAGTAAACCGGGCAGCTGCATGTAGGTGAGTGTGTCGTCAGCATTTCGTTCCATGCTATCTTCCGCTCTCCTTTGTTTCTCATATATATACGCCGATATGACATCGCACTGGTAACCACCTTCATTGTCTCCCCCATCTTTGTAGACATAACGAATCGTCGTCAATACGATAACCCGCCAAAGAGAGACCCTACAAGAACCAATCTAGCCGAGCCCACCACCGGTCGACCCCTTCCTCCTCCACAACCACCCTCTTCCCCCGCACTCGTCGCGACGATTTCAGCCACACTCGTTCTGACTTATGCTCACGACCGCGACGACAATGGTTACGAACGACGAATATTACGACTTCTCGCCCTCGGTCAGAATCGCGCTCACCGAGTCAATACCGCTCAACGAAGCCGGTACGCCCCAGTGATCATAGGGATCCGTGCAGGCAGAGAGCTGACGTCTATGCAATGCACCAGGACTCGAGCACAGGCAAGACGCGGGCACGGGAGAGCAATACATGGTCTACCGCATCCGCGACATGGACTTCCGCGGGCGCAGAATAGGTGCGCGCACAAACCACCTCCCCGGTTATCCGAAAATCGCTGACATCACCCGCACCACGCGCGCCAACATGGAAGACTCGAACGAGAACACTCGCAGCTTCGGCATCTGCGCAGACATGTGGAAGTTCGACCAAGTCTGTCAGTCGTCCCTTTTCCTGGGTGGCGCCGAGGTACGACGCTCACCTGCCTTCTGTCTGCAGACATCAGGATGACCCAGTACTGATCGCACATGCACACGTCCCCTTCCCCCGTCGCTTTCTGGGTGCCCCGGATGGACTCGTCCTGACTGTCCCTCGGTGGTCGGTCGGCGCTTGTAGGGCACGACGCGCGAATTCGTGTACGCGTGCGCGACGGACCCGATCCTCGCGCGGCTGCTGTTCATCGCGAGCTTGATGGTGTATCTTATAACGCGCATGGATGCGTTCTTTGTTGTTCCCGAGGTGTTAATCTAGTGTATCCATACTGTAATGCGACGTAGCCTCCCATCTCTGCCCTGCGACGCGTGATCAGCTCGAGTCTTCTGCGCACGACGACGACGACGCTACTCACCTGGGCAGCATGCAGCTATGTTCTCGCCTCGGGGGTTTAGTGCATGGGCATAACTCCCCCAGGGAATCCTCCACATATTCTGATCACTTGATTAAGGTGAGTTCTGCCAGGCTCGACACACCGCGATACCTTGAAGCTGAGTGCCACGCTCCAGGTTCGTTGTTGTTACGGAACGTTTACCGGTTAAGGACCTGTCTATGACCACACATGGCGACAAAGATGGAAACGAAGACCTGACACCTCCAAACGTTTGACTTCAGGACGATTCAGCTTCGCTGCTGCATACGCATCTCGGCAACCAAGACACCAGCACTGTCAAGGATCAAGGGACGATGGCCATATGCTGCTCACTGGCCCTCTCGCACAGGTGTTGCCGCAGTTCTTCGCAAGTATCGCGCTACTCACCTCATGTCTCGCAGGCCCGATCACCAGCACAAATAGTGTTCAATGCATCCATCACTGACGATATGATGAGCGCAGACAAGCAATCCGGAAGCCCGCTTCGCCTGCCATCGCCGCGGGGGGAGACATGCCGCGAGATACCAATAGACATTCAGGCAGTGATACGCACAAGAGAATTCCGGCCGAAACTCGAGCTTGCTGAGCCTGTAGCTATCGCAAGAAAGAGCAGATATCGATCGATGAGGAGCTGCCGGAGAGAGGACATGCCAGCAAAACCTGAGCAAGCGCGATAGACGGGGAGAGCGAACACCGTGAGGGAAGACAAGAGCGTACTGAGTCGAGACTATGCACGAGGAGGAGGAGGAGGAGTGATGGGAAGGGGGCGACAGAAGGAAGCAGAAGAAGTGCAGCCAAAGCCAAATTGGGGGGGAATTGGTCCGTGCGCATTCTCTCTGACTCAGACGCTCAGGCGAACGTCGCAGTCGTTCAGACTCCCAGTCTTGTCTCGAGCTATAGCTCTCACTCCTGTGATCCCTATGAATCCGCGTCGCAACTCCATTCTCACCATGCGTAGCAGGATCTACTCCCGAAGATGTGCGTCGAATGTGGCGACGACATTCACAACACCTGAGACTGCATCTCATGTGGCTAGTCTGCGAATGCATGCGCAACGGCAATAGCAACCGGGGTCTACTCTATGTCACATCGTGGCATCGTACCATGAACAAGAGGATCAGAAGCTCATCGACAACCGTCTTCCCGACCATACCCGACCGTCTTCGCCTAATCATCTGCCGCCCCCACCGCCGCGTGCACCCTCTCGCCAGCGAATCTTGCCAAAGCGCGAATACCCGGGAGCGGTCGCTGGTTGTGAGTGGTGACTCTGGTGAGTAGTCACTCAAATCCGACGTCGCCTAAGGTTGGCCCAACGTAAGTACAACGACGTCTAAGCTGTCCGAAATGGCCGAGAAGGTGACTCGGAGAGTTTGGAGTTGTTAGGATCCGGGGCTCTTGGCAAATAGCCGCAAACTCCTTCGCGACGCGATCACGAAGCGCGCATCTGTAACGCGCTGGGCACGTGCTCTTGTTGAATGGCACTCTGCCCTAAGGTTTGCACTCCGCTTTCCGATGGCATACGTTGCAGAGGCCGTATGTCCTCTTCTTCATCTATCTCCCCCATCGACCGTCCTTTGCCCGAGGTACACCCTTTCCTGCCCTCCTTCCCTGGCGAAGGCAGGGACATAGCGCAGTTTCCATCCCCCCCACACCTAACCCTCGTTACAAAATACACTCCTCTCCCCCGACTCAAAAATGTCTCCGAGGCTTCCTCTTGACACGCTCTCTTTTGACCGCAGAAACCTTCCTCTCTCTTCCACCGTGCACCTTCCGGGTGGTTTCGACCTATCGCCATGCTATTTCGATGCGACATCCACCTCTGAGGTCTTGCGTCAGACTGTGGGCGAAGGTGAGACTTTGTTCTCTGCGTATTGCAAGGCTACATTGATGAGTTCCTGTAGTTATCGAGAAATTCAACTACCCGCAAGACGCCGAACCCGAAATACCTCAGATCCCATCGCCAGTAAACGCCAAGTCTCCCGGAGTCAGCCTGCGTAAGTCCTTATTCAGTGACGATTGGTGGCCCGCTCTTCTGAAACGGGTCTTACCAACCGTTAGGTCCGGCCCTTTCTCTCCGACGAACCGAAACGTTGTTCTCCTCATCGTCAGAGGAGGATGACAGTGAGTCAAACAGGTCGAACAGTGCGTACGTCTAACTGTTCCGATTGTACCCGGATCTCATCTATGATGCAGCGCTCTCTCCGGTCACCTCCCTCAGTAGTGACGATTCTTTCGACTCATATGAGCGCGCCATGTCCTTTGCCAAACTGCGTGCCGCGAATTTTGGCATGGGCGCAGCGATGAAGAGCATGAATGCCACTTTGGAGGCGGAGGACCCGGCTGCCGATGAACGCCTCTCCACGGTGGCCGCGCAGGTCATCGCGTCCATCAGCCGATGTAAGTCTTCGCACGCCTCTCGCCTGTGTGCCCCTCCTCTAAGCGCAAGCGCCCTCTTGAAAAGCTCCTCCTGCGTTGGAGCGCCATTTCTCTTACCCTTCGGTGCTGTCTGAATCGTCCGACGACGACGGCCTTACCGACGCCGAGAGGCAAGAATGCGAGGTGGTGACGGAATATATCAAGCGATGGGCTTCCAACGATCGGCTTGACTCGACCTATTGGCAAGGCTTCACGCCACTCCATCTCAGTGTCTCTGTTCCCCTGGTTCAACAGCTCACAGTCTACCTGGCTGAGCAAGCGTACGTCTCCTTGAATTTCTGTTCCACCGTTGCGGACGCGTCACTCACTTCCGTTCGTGTGCAGCATTCGTGACGTGAGCGCGCAGCTAAACCTTCCGCCTCCCCTCGAGTACGAACGCGCCCGCCCTCGTCTCACCAGCGAGCCTATCTATGCCGGCTCAGTCCGTGTCGCGGACTGCGGCTATCTGGTTCGCCGCGCGATCCCCGCAGGCTACGCCCCGCAAGAGGTCCTGGAGAAGCTGCGAGCGGCGCATAATGCGGAGTGTGCGGCCAATGAGCGTCGGCAAGTCCAGACTGTCCCGCGCCGACTCCAGTCCGGGGCGAAGCGTGCGGCTGGGACACGCAAGGAGGCCACGGCGCAGCGCGATCCCTGGACGCGGGTAGCCTCGAAGCTTCGCGACGATCTCACGGCCTGGATGCAGACGCACGACGACGACGACGAGGCCGCCGTAGTGGCATAGATCGGAGCTCTCGGAGACACTCGGGCGTGGAAAGTCGACCAGTCGCCACACGATCGCTTCAACGCCCACTTCAGCCAACGTGTCACCACCCCTCCCTTCTCCATTGCCATCTCTCTTGACGACGTGCTCGTGGAAGCCTCTTCTGTTCCTCTCTTCTATCTCTCCCTCTCAATGGACTATCAGCCTGCTCACGGACACGGAGACCCCTAACACTTTTGCGACCGACCTAACTTGCATCAATCATGCCACACCTTACGACAGCCACGACACTCACGACGCTCACGACATTCACGACATTCACGACATCCTATAACCCCTGCCTTTTGCGCATCTCCACGTTATCGCCACCACGCTCTTTCTGTCTGTCTTCTGCCGACTTCTCCTCCTCAAAAGTGTCCTATTCATGCTCTGGAATGTTGCTCTGTTGATATTTGCCTTCGCTATCCCTATTCCTATTTGCTGCACATACGCTTGCTCTCGATTCTCCCTTCCCCTCAACGATATCCTTATTCTTTAATCCCTTTATCTCTCTTATTCCCTTTGCTCACCATCTCCTCTCATGTCTCTTCCCGGTCCCGGAATTCCTCTCTCACCGTCGCGCCATGGTCGTCCGCACCCGCTGTCGGGTCTCTCTGTCGTTCCCTGTAGCGCTAGCTCTGGCCTCTCTAGGCAGATGTACGAAGATACTTACTGTGGTGGAAGTAGTAGCAGTTGAAACAGTAGCGGTGTACGATACTTTAGCAGTTCTGTAGCCTACCACCCTCTGTTCGAGGGATGGTCGGAGTACCAGTCAAATAAAAATACATACGATATTCCTTTCCCACTCGGTCGAGATTGCTTTACACTCACGCATCGACGTGCCTACCGTCTACTCTATTCATGAGCTGCAGTCGCAAGTACTACGATGAAGAAAGGATGAAGGGGCCGGATTCCTTTGTCGAGATGCGTGACATGTGACGAGGGACGCCGGAGAGTGGCCGCGAGTGGCGACCCCGCTTTACGCGTTGTCCTTTCACCTCCACCCCGCACGCCCTAAAAACTGTGCAAAGCTCCCTATACGCATACACCTACACGCCCCTGACGCGTCTGAGAATCCCGTATTGTTTCTGCAACCACCCCAACATGACGCTCTCGACCACGACCATGACCACAGCCCCACGGGTGCATTCAGGCGTTATTTTCCTCGCTACGACCCCTCTGAACACTGCAGAGAGCAAGGGACAGAACAGTGGGTATAAAAATGCATGAAGGTGAAGTGAATATTGATGAAACTCATTTCCTTTCAGCTGCTCCAGTCGCCAAACCACCGCGCCTTCCCGTGGCTCATCTTTCGAAGGGTCGTCCCCCGCACTGTAGATTCAACGAAGCGCAACCACAAGCTCGCCTCGTAGCAACGAGTTGGCATCCGGCGTATACACACACTGCAGCGAAGACCATTGGCAGAGGGTACGATCGTCCGCAAACCACCCGCATCGCCAGAGCTGTCGACAATGCCGAAAAGCGCATTACCATCCTCCTCTTCGACTCCGCACATAATCTTACAGAGAGACGTCGACCGGCTCTATTTGGGAGACCTATTCTCCCTCGCATTGACGAGAACGATGTCTATCCGCGTCCGCTACCGCCACCGACTCTGCATCCGATGGTGCGCACGAAGGCTCGTCGGCCTCGTTCGCGCGCGTCTCAGGTTCAGGATGAGAACCAGCCTCCGTATGTCCTCTTAGAGCCTATTAGTCTACGTGCACTCTTGCTAACCGACGCGTTCATGTACAGAGCTCCGAAGGGTGTACCTGCAAAGCCTCCACCGACTAAGGGAGGTCGTTCACGCGCGGTTGCGTACTCCGTCCCCCGGGAGGTGCTTTCAAGGCTCGCTGCGTCTTGAAGGCGTACTGCCACCTGTTGGGAATCTCAAGCTAAGCCAGAGGTGTGAGCTACTGAATATCGGTTGCGCGCTGTCGCGTCGTGGAGCATCATGCATTCCTACACTGTATTTTACGCTATATCTCCCATCTATCTTGTACTAGTAGTTGCTTTCTCTTGCAGATCCTCTGTTGTACCATAGCCGTGCTTTTCCGTAGCCGTGTCCGTCTTGCAGCTCGTCGCCTTGCTTTTCCTGTACGCTATGATCTAGTGTATATTCTTGCTACATTCAGGATATAGTATCTCACAATAATGTATCCATTTTACGCTCAATTGCGATGAGCCTACAGTATCAGAATCTCTCGCATCTCTGTCTACTTCTCAGGCGTACATCCACGAGTCGCGCCTAGTCCCCTCCCTCGGTGCTTGCGTGACTTCAACTCCGTCATGTCCCATGGTCACCCGCACACCCCAGAGCACGGGATGACGGAGCTCGATTGTGGAGAAGAATAAGCTCCATGTCTTGAGCACCTCGAGTGACGTCCAGTACAGGAACTCGCGCCATCCTGTCGCCCCTGCCTCGGGCTCCGCTTCGAACGGGTATGCCCAGACCACCCGCAGGTGACCAAGCCGCGGCTGGGAGGGAACATTGTCCGGGGCTTCGTACCAGTTGAACGGCTTCGTAGTCAAGTATGGCGAGCCCCATTCAGCCTGATGACGGGTCAGCTTGCGAATCAGCATGGCATGGACATGATTGGCTGACGTACCGGACATACACGCTCGGGCTCCATGTCTACGTGCAGGAAGCGTAGTGCGGAGAGCTTCACCAATAGTGCGGACGAGGACCACGGCTTGCCGACAAAGCGCACCTTACTGATGCGCAGGCTGACAAGTTGTGACGCTAACACTTCCGCGACAGTGCAGAGCCCGTCCTCGGTGCAGTACGGCAAGTCGAGATGAGTGAGGTTGCTTGCGCCGGAAACGGTGTGCATAAGGAGGAAAGGCCGGCATGAGAGGACTCGGAGAGATGGAAACGGTACCGCGGGAGATGTGTACTCGGGGAGGCCTGCAATATGGGCGCAGTTTGAGGGCGATACATGCAGCTCTTGAAGATTGGGGTGCCCCTTCAGGAAGCGGTCCGCGTGAATATCGGATGCGATGGGCAGCTCGGTCGCGAACACGCGGAGGCGGGGAAACCACTTCGGATCCATACGCAAGAGGCCGCCCACAGCACCCTCCGGCCCGGTTGGAGATACAAAGTAGCCAAGGGTGAGATAGGTGACATTAACGAGACATTCGAAGAGTGCCGGGACGAAGAGGGGAATGCGGAACTCATCCCACATGGTGACGACGTTGATGGTGAGCCACTTGACGGCAAAGGCAAGTTCGGGGAAGCGGCGGAGAGTTATAAAAATCAGCTTGGCCTGGGCTGGGTTTCGAAGTACCAGTGCTCTGTATAGAAAAGCCTTTGCATGCGGCGAGAACGAGCGGCAGACCCGCATGAGGGCGGATAGGTCCCTCTGGTTGAGGACATGTTCGAATATTGCTCGCCAAACCTCGACGGGGAGTGTTAGACCCTTCGTTTCGTTTGCCATCTAGAGTTACTGAGCAAATTTTAGAAAGAGACGTAGGTGGTATGGTAGTCTCGATGCTCACCCAGCTCAAACCACCGCCCGACTTGAAGTGTCCTCGCGAAGTGTCTCCTGTACTCTATGTATTAGACGGGTAATTCGATGGTTGGAGGATATGTTAGTACCTTGATGTCGATACGCGCGGTTCTTGATACGGAGAAGGTGGTGGAGGTAATAAGAGTCAATTCCCAAAAAGGATGAAGGAACGAGGAGCGAGGCTCAAGTTGGTATTAGCAGTAGCGCTTGACGCACCCCAACTTATCCACAACCACCATCTCCTCCTGACCATCCAGTATACTCCCTGCCGTATCTGACACGAAGCAGACGAGTCCATTACCAGCTTTCTATTTCTGTTTCGGCTGTTTCTTACCGAACCCAGTATGGTTAAAACGGCCACCAACCGACTCGCGGCAGAGTCCTTCTTGAAGCGCAAAATCCAGACGTTGGGTAGACATCGGAGTTATAAACCATCCCCTCTTCGACGTCAGATTACTTTTGGAAGCTTGGAGAAGTTGCCGAGGGCTCGAGGTATGTGGGTCCTCATCATTACTGCGATGCTCCCTACTCACTTAGTAATTGCTTACGGTCAACTTAGCCGCACTGCAGAGGCAGAAAACGCTCGTAACAGAAGAGGCAATTCCTGCCAAGGAGGTGTCAACTGGAAGGTCTATTGGGAGGTCTAGAGGTTTGAGGACTAGTGAGTCCTAGCACGACACGGCTACCCTCTACGTTTCCTCATATCATTCATAGTCTCCAGACAGAGAACACTCAGGGTCCAGCAAACGGTGGAGGCACATCTCGAAGCAGACGATATCGCGAGACTCAAGGCTTCATTCGAAACTTCGCTGATCCTTGAGGACTCCCCTTCTTCCCTTTCATCTTCCACTACCGCGTCATCACTTGCTCCTCAATCGCAACAGCCTAATGAATCGGGCAGGAGTGGTGTACAGCTAGGGGCAACCATCTTACGCCCAACTAAGGTGTCGGCCACATCCGCTCTCAGACCCGCCATCGTCAGCGAACAGGCACGCTTCGCGTGCGACGAACCCCTCTCCGGAAAGGACGAAACCTCCATCACACGATCTCTGAGCAACAGGCCGCATACGGGGAGTCTAATGCACACGGTTGTGCAGACGCAAAAGAAGCTCTGGGAACGGTACGAGTTCTCTTGCATTAAGGCGTGCAAAGTCTCACAATCTATCTATAGGAAGAGTGGCAGCGGTCTCGCTCCGTCGAATCCTTAGCCCATGTCTCCGTCGAATACGCAGTTGGTGTCAGAAGATCATCAAGGAGTGGCTTAGGGCTCGAGACCTCGCTGCACAGTGGAGCTAGATTATGGATCACCATGAAGGAGCAAAGGCTGATTGAACGTATCCAGGACTCATTATTTTGAATTTACTTTGTATGAGGAATACAATATCTGTACCACGTTGTGCACGACGCGTCGACGCGACTCGACGGTTACGATCACCTGACCGCGTTGAACCACGCCAGCCGCCAGCCGCCACAGTCTCTGTTGTGGGTTTGAGGCTCCGTACCATCCGGTGCAGTTTCCGTAGGCTTTCGCTACTCTTTCCTCTCTCCCCCCACCTTTCCAGCGACGCCGGGGCTGGGGCCCGCGCAACCGAGAGACCTTGAACGAGTCGGAGTCGAGCCGGTCCGCGATCCTACAAGGCGCTTGACTCATGAGTACTCAAGTTCGCGCCATAGTTTCAAGGCGTTGACATCGGTGCGCATGTTGACGAAACGTATGGTGTAGTTTACGCCAAACAGCAGGGTGTGGATATCTAACGCGATCGTTGTCTGTGTCCGAGGGTCGGTCCAAAGCAGCACGTTGTCGAAGAACGCGGCTGAATGAAACGACGTGCTGGGAGGGTACGGTCACATACGGAATATCTGTCTGTGCGTGAGGCGGGGGTCGGACGCTGGAGGAAACATCCTCCCCGGGGCCCGTGGGGTACCCCTGCATGGCCGGACGCACCGCGTTTTCGTCAGGCGCGACTTAGTTTGATGGCTCCCCATGCTGATGGCTCTCGGCTTGGTTGCAGATATTGTCGACAGGGAGATGCCCCCGTGGGCGGGTCACCCTCGGGCCCCTACGAGGACGTGAAGATATGTTGACAGCTGACGAATTGCAACGTCGGTGGTGCGAGATGGGGAAAGGGACCAGACCGGAGTCCAAGGCCGCCGCCGCTCCATCTATGGGCGACATGTAGAGACGGGCTGCAACTTATTGTCAGTGTGAGCGTAACCACGACGAGCATGGAGAGAGACGTAGCTCTAGTACCTGTATCATATGACGCTGAGAAGTCGGAGTGACAGATGACAAACGGATCTCTCGACGTATTCATGAGTAGCACGAGAGATACATGTGATGTTACAGGAGGGAAGTAATGTGACCAACTGGCGTATCGATGGTAGTTGTATACATGCAAGATTCAGGTAATATGGAAACAAGAGGCAAAATACACGCAGAGAGAGAGAGGAGAGAAGAGCGAGAGCGATCAGGCATCGGAGTACTGATGGTTCGTTGACAACGTGAGCTCTAGAAGCTCGCGGTGGCGAGCCGAGCGGCCTCGGCCGCAGCGGACAAGACAGCACCGACAACTCCTGCCATGTCAGCCTCGTCCAAGTCGTCGGCAGCGATATTCGCGCTCCGTAGCATCTCCTCAATCTCCATGCGGTGCACGTCATCCCGGTGCGATGGCTCTTCGCCCACACTCTGAGGCACCTCCGGCTCTTCGAGGTGGACCAGACTACCCAGCTTGCCCCCGTCCTTCTTTTGAACCTCTTCAAAGATGAGCTGACGCTGTTGGTGGAGCAAAGCGTAGGGGGAACCACGGTAATGAGTCACGAAAGCCGGTAGTTTGCGCTTTGGGTGCTTGCCGACGACCCCGGCTTCGATCTCCCACTTCGTCCTCCGGAGAGTAGAAGTCGCGCGCAAGATAGCCCGAGGAACGTCCGGTTGTGGTTGGTCGAGAATTGCGCTGTGAAGGGCGCAACGTGAGGGGAGGGCATATGCAGACACGGTCAGACTTACTACATGTCACGGAGGTACGTCATACGCCTCTCACGCAATGTATGTGAACCTCTCACAAGAGGACGACTGTGTCCTGCAGCATCGCTGACGTTCTGTGGGATGCTGTCAAGCTCAGTCGTGTGGTCGCCTGAGCGCGGAGCTAAAGCACGCGAATATTAGCAAAGATCGCCTGAAACTGGGTGAGAGCTGACCTCTTTGAGAGTCGAGAATCATTGGTACATCGACACGATTCTGACCAGTACCAGACTCGAGAAGCACTGGTACATCGACACCATCCTCACCAGCCTCAAAGTCAAGAACCATCGATACATCGACATGAGTCTGACTGGAGACGATATCGTCTGATGACAGAGGCTCCATTCGAAAACCTGCAACCACTATGTCAATACGTCAGCGCCAGAGACTAGGCGGATCCCCTACCCGAGTCAGACGCAGATGTTGCGTATGGTACGTCGATTTCGATCTCCGTGATATCCTTCTCCCCGACAAACCCTGCTGTGAGAAAAATAAATTGAGCTAGGCACCACGACGGACTCATGACGGACGCATACGCAATGTGAAAGCGCCGTCTGTCTCCCCGAGATTTCCGAGCGAGGATGGCTTGCCCTGTCTTCGGACGGACTCGCCTGAACGCGCCATCTCTTCCGCTATCCACGCTCCATAAGTCACCTGGACTACTGGTAGCCAAGAGAGGACGTACCAAACGTCATGCCGGCGGGGCTTGCAGGCCGGATGTTCTCGTCCTGCGATGCGTTCTGGAGTAGGTTGGCTTGAGGAGCGTACTCGGAATTGCTCAAGTAGGTGCGGGTGTTGTCCGACAGTGACGGACTGAGTGGTTCGGGATGAAACGCTCGTGAAGCCATGAGCGAAGACGTCTGGTGGTCAGGGACACGACAAAGGGCCTGAGGCGTACGGGCGAGTCAGAGGATGACTGGTGGCCGCGGTGGTTCGGAGTAAGGTGGTGGTTCGCTTGAAACAACGCCCACGTCCCAAGCATAGCAGGTTGGTGGATCACGTGAACGTTCCTCAGTGCGAATGCATTGGCATTGGCAAGGCGCAGAACCACCATTCGACTTCATCCGAAGCCGGCCTTGAGCTTCATAGTGCACACAAAGATCAGCAGGTCAGTATCCACTTTGACTTGGATTAACAACGCTTACCTGTCGCTCGGTTCCTTACCGCTGCTCGCATTGCCGTGCCCCAAGTGCCAACCAACCAAAACCAACATCAGGATGAAGGAAGGATTGCCTCGAGCGAGGTTGCCGGAGTCGTGACGAGTTCAAGGATTCTCCGATTCGCGGTCTTAGCGAAACCGAGCGCTGCGGATGGATACTAAGTACTTTTCCATCCAAATCATGAAGATCAGCTATGTACCTGCAGTCACTGCTAGCTTTCTTTGCTCGGATGAATTGACGTTAAGGGTACAACGGCCGAGGTCGTGGAGTGTCGAAGACAAAAGCAGTACAGGCGCCCGTACGATTTCTCCTTTCTTCCACAACCTCGAGATACTCGCAAGCCCCAGAAATCCTTAGGAGGCTCTACTGTGAGGCATGTCCGATGCATGCACAAGTTTTGCACCAGTGGCTCCCACGAGCTCTTTGTCGATCGCCCCAGTAACTATGTCCACGCGTTCGCCCCGTCCGCGACGCCAGCGGGACAAATCTTCTGTAGCCTCTTCCGCTCCCTCGATCGCTCGTCCAGATTCTGTCGACCTCTCGTTCTCTGCTGGTGCAGATCAACATGACGGTCTGCCGCTCGCGCGCAGGGATACACCCCTTCGCCAGGGGTCTATCAAACCAGGAGGTTCCAGGGACTCGGATGATAGAGGTTCGTCTGAGGATCATAACATATGTACCTCCGTCAAGAGAAGACGATCTCAGTCTTCGATAGTATGCGGTAGCAGGATATCGAGGAGATAGCGGGATCGTGATACAGGTGAGTCGCCTTTTCGTCGTGTTTGTCCCGCTGTTTCTTGAAATTCCCCATGTCCCCCGTCCTTAAGATCGAAGTGTTCATGCACAACTCCTTGCCGTCATACATGCTTAGTCTTGGAGCTTCGTATGCATGGGCTCGCAAATTACCGGTACGTCTCCGGAGGAGGCTCATTGTTCTGAACATCGGGCCTTTGTCGAGGGACATGCCACGCGGTCGTCGTGCTGAGCGATGCAGCCCCTGCTCGTATCGATGTCTATGACGTCTGCTGGTACTCAGCAGACTCACGCGCAGCGCTAGAGACTCTTCCAGTTCGCAAGCGCGTTCTCATGTGCCTCTGACGGCTGTTGACGCAGTACTGATCCACGCTCTCTCGCAGATGCTAGGCTTGCTCAGAACAGCCCAGTTGGTACCACGCCTAGCATGTCAACTTCACCAGGCCCGAGTGCGGCGCCCAGAACTAGGCCGGCAGTGTCTGCATCCTCCATCAGTCCCCCGGACTCGGATCGTGAGACTGCTTCCGCTATACTCGCGACCCTGAGCTCCGACACCCCGAGGACTCTGTCAGACCCCGCCGAGGAATTCCGACAAATGGTGGACGAATACCTTGCAGGATCATCTGGCGCATCTGATACCGTCGCCGACGCGCTCCGCAGTCCTGGTAGTCGAACCGCGTTGGGCGCGGAATCCTGCGATATCTCATCACTCGACTCTCTTCTGCCTGGCGATCTTTCACCGGCCGCTGATTACAGTCGAGTGTCGTCCTCGTCCTCGTCCATGAAGCATGATGACAGCCCACCGGAATCCTCGCGACGCTCCGGTCGTATAGGTCAGATTCGACAGATGAATCCACCCCACGCGGTGTCGATACACGAGGGTGAGCCTTTGGCGGTCTACAGCTGTCCAATATGTTTCTCCCCTCCGTCGTATGCCGCCATGACGCCTTGTGGCCACCTGCTATGTGGCGAGTGTCTCTTTACCGCCGTGAAGACGACCATACAGCGTGGTGCGTACACGCTACCTCCCGGGGAACGCATGATTGCAAGGTATGCTCATCTCTCCGTTGCCTCTGATCCCTAGCGGCTACTGAGCTGTCGATCTAACAGGTGCCCGATGTGTGAAGCTCCCATTCCTGGATGGGACGGGAAAGGCGGTGGCGTCATTGGGTTGAGGCCACGCGCGGTATTCAGCCTGTAGGTTCCGGCTCCGGCCTTGTTCTGATTGCGTATATAGTATGGCAGGTCTGTGTCCGAGTTCTTTGTGCGCCTTGACCTCGGCTCCAATTACATCTAGGACACAGCTTCGTGCTGGACTTTGTCCTTCATTCTGCTGCCATGGGCTCGCACCGCCCGGTCATGTACTGACAGCATCCGAGGCGCGATGTCAGCCGCTGCGCTCTTCGAGATTTTACCGATTCACCACCCGCTTCACGGTCCCAGTCAGCTGCCGGTCTTCTAGCTCGGTAACCACACATCACCTCGTGCCTCAGCCATTCCCAAGCTTGCCTCCGATGGCACGCAGTTAAATGCTGCGTCCGTAGCGGATGTCGGCGGCTTCATCGGACAGTCTAGGTTAGTCCCCCATCACTTGTCATGTCCAGTCACCTACCGACGTCTTACTGAATCTCCAGAAGCGCGATGCAGAGCGATGGGCAGTCAGAGAGCAGTCATGTCCGGCCCTTCGGTGTTGCCATGTCTCTCGCCTTTGAAATCCACGAAGCTGGTGTTCGTCCCTTATACTTGCAAGGTCCTTGTATCGGTTTTGTATTCGGCTGCACTGGAAACGCGGGAGAAGTCTGACGAGATCAAGATGGATGGTCCAACAGGCGCCTTCCGTCTGTCTGCCCGAGGACATCTACATCATTGACGAATCCTTGATTGCAACAGTCGTCAAAGTCCCTGTCTGCGCGCCTCCGAGCGCCACGACAAGCCTTCCTGAGCGTACACTGCGCATGTCTAGTCCAGAAGCCTCCGTTCCTGGCAGTGTGCGCCCGGGAATTTCCCAAGTTATTGTCGTTGCCTGTTAGTCTCAGTACTCGCGTCCGCTGCGGTCGAACTTAATCTCGTGTCTTAGGTTTCCCTGCCCGCGATCAGGTCATGTTCACGGCGCTTGCATCGACGGTGAATAACGGCTCAATGATGTCGAGCATATCACTGGCCGTCGGCACTTCTCGTGGCTGTGGTACGGAGTCGACGACATGATGCACGCTTTCGGACCGCCAACGGACATGACGACCTTCTATGGCGACGAATCACCGCCTCCCCGAACCTGTGCTCTGCGGAGGGTTGGGAGCAGCTCTGACGCTGACAGCTGCATGGCAGAAAGGATGGGCTGCCGAAGCGTCGCTGGACGTGCGACGATATGGCGCGCTTCTCGCAAAAACTGGAGACAAGAGGATAGAACTCGGATCGGGCGATCTGAGCCTCGCCGGCGCTGCGTGACTGCGTGAGTGTCTCTGTCAAATTTTGTCGTCTCTTGTCTCACAACTTGTGATGACAATGGCTATTTCTAGGTACTCCCCGAATGCGTAGGTAGGACGATCACTCCGCTGAATGTACTGGCACGATTCTCGAACCTACCTGGCCGATGGGCGTACTTGCCTATCCCGTTGAAACAGAGGTCGATGCACTAACGTCTTCGGAAGTCCCATGGACCTGGACGCTGTCAAGAAGGCTCGTCTGCCAACACCTCGACTTTTTCCGCTGCTTGCAGACCGACAAGCGCTGGCAGTGATCTGAACACCCGGAGCGGCGACTGCATACCCCGTCGTGGCCGCGATGAGTGTCTGTAGGGCTACCAGCTCCGCTCGGACGCGCAAGGAAGAAGAACATCATAAGTGAGATCCGACTGCTATGCCGGACGAAATGTGTGCGAAGATGTGCGGTGGATATGCGCTCGGCCGTCAGGTACGCCATGGGATCCATTCTTCTCCGTAACGTCCAAAGCATCGAGCTTTGCACAACTCCCACCGAGTGGCCGGAGTGCCGCATTCCCCAACGCCGTTACTCATCCCTTCTCGTAGCACACGGACGCAATCTCGCATCGCGGGTTCCTTGAGGAGCTTCCGCCCTGCAGGTCTGGTATTCTGGGAAAGCTCCCCCGCTATCGCGTAAGGCAATTCGACCACCGAAGTTTCAAAGGATCCGCCCCAGGAAGCGCACACGGCTACCGTCGGTCTCATGCGGCTGCCAATGCATTGTGGAAGAGTTTTGCGGGGAACGGGACTGTTTCCGTCTGCACGCGCCGCTCGGGAAGCACAGAAGCGATACGGCATCCCGCCCGCAGTCGCACGACGAACTCAGACCGTGTTCAGACCCCCGGCTGGATCTGCCAGCTCGGACGATTCAACTTTCTCACGGTTCTTCATTTTCGATCTTACCCAGTGGACTCCTCCATGGACCATGGACATGCGTCTGTAGCTCTGTTGCGCAGTGCAGGTTCATTGAACGGAACGTGCTCAGGTTAGTAGTCCTCGGAGATCATGTCCGTCAGTCACGCCTTCTGACAACACCCCGGCTTAGTTACGTTCCTCGCAGCCATGCAACACCTAACAGCAGACACTGTTTATGTACTGCATAGGCAGCAGCATCGTGCTGAGGTGAGGCGGGGCCCTCAGGTATGGGTGATATGCGTGTCTCATACGTCACTGCCTTTCGCTGACCCCCATGATCAGGACGCCGTAGCAGCAGCCAGCATCTCAAGTGGTCTTCGGGCTACAGGCTTCGCTGTTCCCTCTCACTGCCAAGACCAAGAACACCATGTGGTGCTACGCCAGACACTGTTGTTCTACGTCACTACGAGGCTTGGGCCACCCGCTCGTCCGTCGCCGCACGATTGTCGAGCTAGCTCATGATGAGAGATCAGGAGCTGATGCTGAGGTGCGTACCCTCGACCTTGATGCTGCAACACGATCCCAGGGGTACAGGCTACGGGGGAGTTGTGCCTGCAGACACGATACCAGAACCTTGAGAGCACGACTCGCACTGTCTACCCGCCCTGCCAACGACATCTCAACGTTCTATCTTGAAGGACCGCCTCGCTTCCGCCTGTTAGACGTGGAAGTGAATGATACGATGTCACATGTCTCAACGGAGCTATACCGTATGTGTGCTCTCTTTCTACTTCCGACCTTCTGACGATGCAGTTTCCAAAGATGTCATTGTTCCGTGGGCTGCGCTGGTATGATTCTCCCTCGGTCAACAACGTGTCTCGAGTGACTGCTGGACACCTCAACGCTGCGCCCATGCTTCCTCGTCGCAGCCAAGTCTTCATCTGCGCCTCAATCAGCCGCATCGGGGACGGTTGGTCCCTCGCAGCGACTGCAGAGATCAGTAAGCCTACCTGTATCCACGCGCTCGGTCGCTCACTACGATGCCCTACAGTGCTGGGCGGACTTGATATCCCCTCCCAAACGCCTGTCGTCGTGCATCCGCATCATGAGTCGTGCTCCAACCGGTATTGGTTAGACGTCTCTCACGCCTTCACGGCGGGACATATTGGATTGTCAGAGGTCGATCCCCACAGGTCACCTGTCGGCATCCTTGTTCCTGGGCAGTGAGGTACGACAGTCGTCTCAAGTCCAAGAATCATCCTATCTTGTCCATATCCATGATCCTTGGTCCACGGCACGACACGCAAAGTCCGTATGTTTGGCGACGATAGCCGGGTCTGCAATCCGGCTCGCGCTCTGCAACGCATCTGTCATGGCAAACATCGGAGCGTCTGCGGCTTGGTCAGTCCGGCGCTCCGCCTCCGAAGCAGTCTTGCGCTGAGAGCCGGTATGAGCTGCCGGTCGACTGGCGGATCAGTCGATATCGCTGTCCTCTCTGCTGCGGTAGGAGTCCGAAGAAAGCTGCAGGTGCGCCAAGGCGTCGTTGCATGTGCAAACGACCCCGCTCGTACTGAGTCGCAGATCATGTCTTCCCCATATTTTCTCTCCATCCTCCCTCCGGGGCCCCCAGAAAAATGCGCAGCGCAAACGCAGCGTTGCGCAGCGTCGCGCCGTGCGCATTCTTGCGCAAGGCGTCTGCGTCGGGATGTCAAAGGCGCTGTTGATCTCATGTACGATCTGTTTTGAGTTCATCAGTCGTCCTTTCACTTAGGAGAGGACTATATAAGGTCTCGTGGAGGCTCGAATCCGGCCGGTGGTTACTCGCAGTATGAGCGCCTAATGAGGCCGCATCGAGGACTTCCACTGGGCCGACTCGTCTCTAACCCACTACACAATCACCTACGCAAATGTATCATTATTTCTGATACTGAAGCCGGTAACTTGAGCCCGTTTAAAACATGAGCAGCGATTAAGGCAATCACTTACAGCCTCCGACTCTATTGAAGATCTCACCAGCCGGCTCGAATCACGGCCAGAGTTCCTTCATCAGTCGGACTCGGAGTCATACGGCAGGGCCGGGGTACGCGATCATCTGCTCCCAATACCTTGAGCGAAAAACCTGCTCACACTCCATCTTTTCAGCGCACCGAGGCGCACACTTGCGCACGTATCTGCGTAGCGTTGTGCGTGAGCTTGCGCCACATGCGCGGGGATGCGTGAGCCTTGCGCAAGCGGGCGTCTGAGGACGCGCCGCCGTGCGCAACCTTGCGCAACTGTGCGCAGACAGGCGTGAGGGCTGCGTAGGCTTGCGCAGATGTGCGTCGGCGCGGCGCATCGCAACCAACATCGGTGGAGCTTGCACTTACCCAATCACGCTGCATGCCCTCACTGGCGTTGCACCATGAAAGCGGTATGTTCGCTCTCTTGAACTCCGCTCTGACCGCCACTCAGACTCTTTGCATCCGCGCTCGGCGTCAGAAACGCAGGCATGAGTAGCACTGTGGCTGTAGGTGGCAAGAGAGAGCTGGGAATTGAAGGTTAGTAAGCACTGAATACTTATGCTCGATACCAAGTCGAGTCCCAACTCAGATGCATGCCTTTTGTCTCGCTCTCGTCTGTCTCGTTCACTCTCTGCTCCCCGGCTCACTGGAACTGTCCGCACACATACCTCTGTGAGTCCCTCCGTGATGGACCCCATCGCGGTTTCCCCGATGGTGCTTGCGCAACGTGGCGCACGTGCGCATGCGTCGGAATGCGCGGCGCTAGCGTGACGCAGCGCGGCGCTGCGTTGCGTTGCGCACTTTTATATGTGCCCCTCCCTCCGCGGAGTCGCTGTGATGGGAGGTGTTCGGCCGCTACTACGAAATGGTCTCGCAGAACTTCAAGAACGCTCGCGGGAGCCTGCACATGCTGGACTGCTGACAGCGCTTAGTGGGAGCGCTCGGCGGTCTTCCCGCGGGGCGGTGCGAGGGTAACAAGATTCCTCAATATGTTGGCATGGTCGCTGACCGTTAGAAGCCGCAGTCGCACGTCCAAGATCAAACAAACGCGCGAAGATTGCACGGAGCAGCTTCTCGATAGGATGGCACGTACGGGCTCAGTTCACGGCTCGATGGAGACACCGCTGAAATGCACTTCATGTCCCTATACGGACCATAGCTATTCGTCGATGATGAAGGCTTGCTTCGGAACGCACCGACAGCAAGAAGAATTCCGGCTGGTCGGATGTAGAGATCCTGCATTGTTCCCCGTGGCGTTCCGGTCAAGATGTCCTGATCATGGAGTATGCGGTCAGCGAGGACTTCGTAGTCAAAATCAGACTGTTTTGATCGCCTCGAGGTACATTCTCTATTCACTCGTCAATTTCTCCTCGCCGACGATCCTGTGTTGTCCGTCTGAACAGGTATGTAATTCGTGACATTCGTGGGCCTCTGCCAACTCAACAGGCCATAGACGAATTCAGGCTCATTCGACAGAGTCTTCTCTCTGAACATCAACGCTTCTTCGTGCCCCAACACCAAGCACTTGCGATCACGGTCCTGAGAAAAGTGATAGCATCTCCCCATTCCCCAGAAATCACGAGTGCTCTATGACGCCACCAATATGAAGCATGATAGGCTCGGTAATGCGCGGGCCCTCACGCAACGTCCCGCCTCGCTGAACTAGAGAGGGGAGCGACGTCGCTTCTATTCCTGACATTTATCACCAGGATTTATGTCTTGAGTACATTCTAATTCACTCGATACTCTGGACAGCTACTCCGAAATCACTGGAAGGAAGTTGCAACTGTGGCGCAGCCGCGTCTGTCCGGGATAAGTCAAGGCGCCGTAAGTATGGGCAGTCGCCGAACCTGTGCGGCGCATGGAGCGCCCATCACCTTGGTCCCGGCGGCGACCCCCTACCCCTTTCGAAAGTGTCGCACAAGTCAATCAAGGCGGATCAAAGCTTCGCGTTATCCAAGGCTACGGACGGATTGCCGCTGATCGTTTGCCGTACCGATTCTTGAAAATATCTGTATACTGTCCTGACCGACTCAAAGTTGTCAATGCGAGCAAGAGACCTCAGCATTGTCAATGGGATGGAACAGCAGGTTCGAGATCACTAATGTCATTGAAAGACAAGAGTACTGATTCTTCCGCGTCGCCGCCTGAGAAAGGAGAAATTCGGCCACCAGGAGATGTACGGCAGCGTCGTATTGATGGGATGATGCTGGCGTTGATACCATCACCAGCTGTTGGAGTAAGGCCCTGGTCTGACCGAGGCCGCAGTTCGACCGATGCCCGCTGACTTCCTCCGTGTCCCGCCGCCTCTAATGATATGTTTTGCAGAGAGCGAGATGGTGAGCTGAAGATATTCACACACTGCGCGGGTCGCGGGGTTTCCGTGATATCCTACCTCAACAGCCTGCACGATGGCCCCGAAGGCAACTGCAGCCGGTGGCTGCAGAGGGACAGCGTTATGTACGAAGGCGGTGGGCTCGGCACGGACACAATATCACTTCGCAACAATCTGCCAAACGAAGACGTGGGCGAATCGGCTTCCTGGTAAGGTTGGCATAGGTTGGCATGCTTTGCGCTCCAAATGGTAAGCGTGATGTGATGGCGTCGTGAGCGACGGACCGTGTCAACTCCGCGCTGGCGGGTCGACAATATGTCGACATTTTGACAAACGTCGCTAAGGCTTCTCCCGTAAACCTCTTCAAGCATTTCCCATGATTGATCTCGCAGACCACATTTTACTATCGACCCCATGAATCTGGGCAGTGCAACACCAAGTTGCTGGCCGACCATCACTTTCTCTCCGAGAAGTCGAAGATGCGCTCCCACAGAGTCTAGCACAAAACCGTCCGTCTACTCTTCCATCCTACCAATTCCTTCATCTCCGCTTTCACACCCTCCTCCTCCCTCCCTCTCTGCTTCCCCTCCCTTCACGCAAGCTCACGACGTCGGCGCTCCAGGATCCCCCTTCTCTCATGCTAACTGACGATCTACCTTGGCCGGAGCTCGGCAATGTCTCTCGTGGCGCCACCAGGGGCAACCAAGGTCAGAAGGGCTTCCTCGGCCCCCCCGACAGTGAAGGGCGATGCCTCCTCCAACTACGTGTCCAGCCAGGCGTGCTCGCCGTCCGTCTCAATCGACAGGCCAGCGACTGGTATCGCACGCTCGACAACGAAGTAAACCGTGCGCTGAAGCTCACGAAGACGTACTGGCGGAAGGCACGCCGCCGGCAGGACTACGACGCCCGCGCCGATCAGGACCACATGGAGCTGCACGAGTGGCTGCAGCAGCTCAAGGACAAGGTCATGTCTCATTTGGAGGTGCTCATGCAGAAGGGGGAGATCCAAGGCCCGCCATACCTCATGCCCGACAACGTCGAGCTCACGTTCCTCCGCAAGTTCATCGAGCGGCAAGCGGCCGGCATTCCCCACAATCCGAGGCTACGACGCGCCTTTGGCCAGAATCGTGCCACTGGTGTCGACCCGCAATACTCATCCAAGATCTCTGTCGGCTCCTCGCCCTCCATCTCTCTGGCCGGCTGCATTGGCTTTGACAGACGTGCGTGAAACACTTTCTGCTCGTCTCGGGCATCATTCATCTCCTGATACAGAAGAGTCAAACGAGGAAGACGCGACAGCCACCGACGGCGCCGAGCAGGGCACGTCACATTCACTGCTCAACGAAGTAAACTTGAACCGTACGTGACCTGAAACACTTTGAGCTGCTCCGATATTGATCGCACCTCCCCCATCATTCAAACAGGACGAAACCTAGCGAGCGCAAGGGCGGCGTTCTCCCGCGCTCAGAGAGACACACAGGAGGCCTTCTCGCGGTACACTACGTGCGTGGACGCAGAGACACAGGCCCGACAGCAGCTCAGTATGCTGGAAGAGCGCCGGGACGCCCTGAGTACGTACAGCGGCCGCCGCCGAAGTGTCGTAGTGTTCTAATTGTTTCTAGTGGCATCGCTGGCGGAGAGCTTCCGCACCGATTACATGGATTGTGCGTCCCGGTGCCTCTCTCCGCGCCGTCCAGCTGATCGTGAGACCGTCTCTGACAGCACCCAGTGGGTCTGTGAAACAGTCCCCGCATGGCGACGACATGCAAAACACTCTGGAACGATCCGACTCTCGCGCAAGTACGTCGCAATCCCATGACGAAGTAATGAACACCATGTGCGCCGCCTTCTCCCGTATATGTGCGATGCACGAACTGAGCAACAGGAACAGACCCAACAATCATGTGACCTTGCAGGACAACGTCGCGGCATGGAAGACCATGAGGGAGATGCAGTGGCCCCACGGCGATGCTATGGCTGTCCCCGATGTCTCCCGAGGGCACCACGAATTGAGCTCAGTTGATCAGGTACGGTGTGTATGCATGCGTGGACACATTCATCACTGAATCTCGGCACTCGCTATCTTTAGACATACTCACCCGCAGCGCGGACCCAGGAAATGCAGATGAACGCCTTGGGCCAGATGGAGCGTAAGCATCCACGAAGCTGGGAGGAGCTGCAAAGTACGGACCCTCCCTCTCTCGTCCGTACATACCGCTGAATGAACATCTGCCTTCCAGGTCAGACCGCGTTCGAAGTGAGTGATTCAAGACTGTGCGTAAAAGTGTTATGGTGTGACCGTCTATGATGACGCTCAAGGATATGTCTTCCCTGCCACCGCGAAAACGCCATCAGATATCCGGCACAGACTTCCTGGCAACTTCTCGCTCGGTATGCTCCTCAATAAGGCAATCCCCGATGTCGGCGCCGGGGCACGCGGCGATGCATCAGAGCGTCGCCGTCTTGACCGGCGCACCGCCGAATGCGGAGCTGAGCGGCCTGGGCTTATGACTCGGCAACCAGCGGTACTCGTTCCCGACGGTGTATGTATACGATCTATCTGCCGCAGTGAACTCTCCCGGAGATGCTCACGCCGCTCACTCCGCAGTTACACTACGCGTTTCACCTGATGCGCCGACACCCCTCCCTCTCCCTCCTATGCAACTATCACCTCATGCGCCGACACCACTTGGACATTCGCGCGCTCCATGCACAAGGCTATGTCATGTTGTGCCTCTATTCCGCTACGTCCCGCCCGCCATGCCCGCATTGCTCTGACATATCTTTATGCTGTCGAGACACCGGACTCTATTCCCATTCGAGATATCCTGCATCCGCATCCGCATCCACATCCTAATCATTCATCTGTAGATATTTGCATCCGCTGTACAACGGCCCTGGGCAAGCCGTTTCGTTTGTGAGGCTCCCGGCCTGTCATGCCTTCCCGGACTGACTCGTGACAGTTCCCGTGTAGATTGTACCTTCGCTGTCGTTCGCTGCAATCTTATGTTGTTATACTAGTCATCTTCTCACCTTCTGCACTTCTTCATACTTCTGTTCATACTTGATCATTTGCTCCATTCACCGGGCGAAGACTCGATCGCAAGTAGATTCTCCATATCGGAACATATGAGAAAGTCCGGCGAGCGTCGCGAGGCACACGTTCTGGAGCGATGCGCTCGTCGAACTGTACGTAGCTGTGCTTTCCCTAGTATCAGTCGCTGATGCTGCTCTCAGGGACATCCGGCTCTCTCACCCTCACCGAGCCACAAAAATGTTGAGGCCTCGGGCTGTTTTTCGCCGACGTCTACACGGCGATTCAAGAGCCCCATGAACCTCGCGCTCAGCTGTCCAGATTCCGTCCGTCCGTCACCCCGCGCATACACACTCTGGCCCAAGCTCAATCCATACCCATACCCGCTGTCTGCATGGGAGATCACGAGTCGTACAAGAGCTCGAAGGAGCAAACTCGTGCAGGCGGTAGCTATGCGAATCGCTTCACGCCTTACATACATGGGGCTCTCAGTATTGTCAAACCTGAATTCATCAATCGGTCGACACTCGTATTTCTCACACGCAACCTCGCGAATAAGTAGGGGTGAACAGGAGCTTTCCCTCGACTTTGGAGTGGCCCATATTCTTCCGCAAGACTCCACACTTTGAATGGCCCCGGAGAGTTTATAGAGTATCGCCCGAGTCCGCGAAACGACTCCGTCAAGAGATCATAAGTTCAAGCGTCATATCACGGTCTCTTGCTCAGCGAGGAATCAGCTGAAGCATGCAACGTAAGTACTCCTTCGGACAACTCGAAGGCTGGAGTCATTCTAATGCCAGTTTGACCAGAGTTCACCCACGGGCTGACATCGAGATCAGCGTTATGCATCTATGGAGGTCCACAACTCTGACGTCAGGTATTCTGGAAAGTCAGGAACGATTCGTGAAGCAGGTTTCTGGCCGGTAGTAGTCCGGTTCCAGCCGGCTCCGAGATCTACATTGACCCATCTGGGCGCCGCAGCCAGGCTCGGGAATGCCCTCCTTCTCGGCTCCTCGGAGGAAGAGAAGAAGCTCTGTATCGCTTTGTGCGCCTGGTAGTAACATACAAGGCGAGCCATCAGCTAAAGTAAGTCCATTCGCGTGGTCCGGGTGTCGAAAAGTGAAGCTCACAACGCGAGGCGTCGGTCACTGGCTCTCCCCGACCAGTCTTCAATCGACGCAGACATGCTGCGGCACAGGTAGTCTTCATAATAAGCTGACGACATGCTGCCGGCCTTTTGCCGAGGTGGCCTGGAGGACCTCGAGGCTGAGCGGCTGTGTCTCACGTAAGCCAACGGTACCTCGAAGATGCCTTTTCGAGACAACCTCAAGTACTCGTGTTAACGGCGTGTTCGTGGTGTCTGCAGAGCATTTCATGGCTCGCCCCAAGGTCAGTGACTCCCCCCGCTCTCTCCTGTGCCTATGGCTGTTCATTCTCCTCTCGCCGACCCCAGAACAAAAATTTCCTGGCGCTGCGCCTCTCGCATTCGTGGACGCTTTGCCCGCTTTCGTCCAAAAGCACAGCACATCGCTTTGGTTCCGGGTTTTCAAGAACTCGGAGCTTTTGCGCCGGACGACATTCATAACAGCTGGACAACAAAATGCTTTGGCACTACCCATGGGGCCGCCTGGTCATAGCCGGAACCTTAGCTTTGCTTTTCGCGTGAGTACCACGTGCGCATGGCACAGACGCATTCATGTCCGACTCTTTCACTTTGTCCAGGACCTGACATATAAGAACCAGGCGCGCAGCGAACGCCAACAATTGACCTTTCCCTCTGTCCCCCTCTCCCTCCCCTCCTTCTCGTCTTTGCATCATGGCATCACGACGTGGTCGCTTCCGAAGTACGTCTTCCTACGCTCTTTGCTCATCGCGCGTCGGAGATTGACGCCTACCAGCTAAACTCTGCCGAAATTTCGCGCTTGGACACTGTCCCCAGGGCGAGAAGTGCAACTACATCCATGCCTCTCCCGAAGTCATCCAGACGAACAGCATCGGGCCGCTACTTCAGACATCGGTCAGCCATTGTCATACATATATCGTTTGTGGTTCGTGGTGCTGACGCAAGCATTGACTTCTCGACAGACCAGCCAGAGAAGTCAGGATGGTCCTCTGTCTGCCACAACCATCTCTCCTTCGCCGTGGCTCGCGGTCTCTCCTGCAACCAATACGAGTTCTGACCAGCTTGCATACAACTGGAGCAACTCTTCGCATGCAGGGTTCCCGTCGTCCCGGATCAAGTATCGTCCATTGTCCTGGCGGACTACGCTTTGCAGGCACTTCCTCAAGAATCGTGGTTGGTGTCCACTCGGTGACGCATGCAACTAGTACGTGCCACGACACCACCCTCGTCGAAAATACTCACAGTAGCTGTGCTTGACAGCATCCACGATCTCACGCTGGCGGAGTTCGCGAAGAACGATGTGCGCTTACACATTCGCCGTGGAGAGCGCGGCAAGGCAGGTAGCAAGCACAGTCACTGTTGGGCATACATCCAGGGCTTGTGCCACGTTCAAGACTGCCAGTACCTTCACCCTGCTGCAATCAATATGTGTGAGTGTACACCATCATCCTAGCCGATACCTTTCTCTGATGGACCTTACACGCATTGCAGTTGCTACCCACACTCCGTGTCTCGCTTGGCCGAACTGCCGTCGAGGTCCGCTCTGTCCACTCAAACACCCCGAACCGTACATCTCGAACTCTCCCACGACGTCCCCCGCCGCTCGCCCTGCGATGCTCCAGGCAAGTGTTCCTGGCCACGCTGACGCGGTCCCTCGCGGGGCGATGCAATACCCGGGTATGTTTTACTTCAACGTGCCCTCGCAGCCTCCTCCGTCTCTCGCCCCTCCACTTTCCCTTCCACCGCCACCGCAGGCCCCCACGATGACCTCTCAGCCGCCGGTCGCCTTCACAAACCCTTGGGAGGGATGGCAGATGCAGGTACCCTATACACCTACGGCTATGACATACACTCCCATGGCCGTGACCGCTCCGTCATGGCCGACTGTCGGATTCAACGAGTCAAGCAATCGTCCGCCCGCTGTACCTTACTTCGCCGTCTCTGTATACGATGATACGACTCTACCGCAGCCGCCAGCACCGGAATACGAAGATCCCGTTCCCCGGCAGGCGCACATGTCGAACTACACGTATCACCCGGTCCCCGTGGATGAAGCCCCGCAGCCGCGGTCCTTCTCGACGCCGAACGAGGACTTCCCATACGTGCCACCGAAGGAGCAGCGGAACGGGCACGCGAAGCGAGTAAGCGTGTCGCTGCAGAACAAGGAGGCGATGGACGCGCTCGGGCTTGACAGCAGCTCACACGGGAGGTTGCCGTGGCAGACACACTCCGATCGACTTGCACGCAGGGTGAGTGCCTCAGTGTGAAGCGACACTCGGATCCGTCATTTCCGTTGCTGACCGGGGATGCTCTACGCAGAGTTGGGCGCCGTCGTCGTCAATTCGCACCGCCCAGGCGACGCCGCCGCCCGTCATGTAAGGACTGTGACTCGTGAGGCGGTGCGCGCACCTCCGCTCTTATCTCTTCATTTCGATCATGGGCTCTCGCGGGCGCGGTCGGACCCAGGAAGGCCGGACCATCGTTCTCATTCATCGGATACCATAATGTTTACTCCCGCTCACCTGATGCATACACGACATCCCCGTCTCGCGCGTACTCTTTCATACTTCCTTTTTCCTTCCTCTCCACCCTCCCATTCCGTCATTTTGCCTCTTGATACGTACCTCATTCATTTCACGCCCATGCTCGCGTCTCGGAACATCATTCATCGCTCACTGGCCTGGACTCGCACGTTGCAATTGTACTTCCCTCACTGTTGTAGTATCTGTACAACTCTGTACCGTACATACCATCATCATAATGATACCTCGTGGACCCTTTTATTGTCTGTCGCGTCGCCAACTGACAGCAGCCTCGTGCTTCTGCACAATTCGCAGTCGGAGTCCCTTCCGCCGACGCGGATCGATGCAGTGTGGCATCCGCAAGTCGCGAGAGCTCCTACGGTCCGTGTGGCCGAGGTACAAGGCTGGATGTTGCCATATAAGACTCCTTCAAAGTCTCCAGTCCTCGATGTTCTTGCGATCGGCTAACGACTTGCCAAGTAAGTAGTGAGAGTGCGAGCGAGCTTTGGACCCGTGCCGCCCTGTGCCGCCGCAGTCCAAAGGCGGAAAGTAACAGGCGCCCTCAGGCCTCAGAGCGCGTCCACTGCTGCGTTCATCCAACGTCAAGTACCGCATACGATGACTGGCACCTTGAACGCCACAACGTCTCAGTGAGTCTCGAGTTGGTTCAAGAGTTCTATAGAAACGAGATCGCTCGCATCACAGCTTGCTTGACCTCAACTCGGATGTACTCGTCCAAATATTCGAAGAACTACGACCTGGCCGTCAATTACGAGCGTTATCCGAGAGCTGCCAATATGCCAGGTCACTCACCATGCCGATCCTGTTCCGCGAGTGCACCGTGGATATGGAGGAACCCATAACGTTGCAGTTCCTCCCAACTGCATTGTGGCCGTATGTTTGGTATGCTTGCAGCTATATAGCCGTTACTCGAGTCCCGACGAGCTTACGTCATTTGCCCAGCTCTCTTCTGCTCCTGGACCGATGTTTTCTCAGAAAAGCAAGCCAATCAAAGCCCGACGACCCTCTGCTTTGTGGCGTTCTCGACGCTGGGGTGCTGAGGAGATCGTTTCCCGAGATGCCTCGACTCAATTCCATCACCGTCTCGATGAGCTGCGGAGAGTTACATGAGTTACGAGGAGACGTCGCGGCGGCTCTGCTCTCGGCCCCTCAAGTTCGCGATGTTCATATTGGGTGGTTCCTCTTCTGTCCCCGGCAGTCCTTCCCTCACAACTCGCTCCATGATATCTCGCCGTTAACGTCTTTCCAGTACACGAAGAATCCGTACCACCTTCCCCCTAGAGCTCACCCATCTGAGCTCGAAGCCATAGCCATCGTCGTCCGCAAGTTGAATGCAAGCCTCGAGGTGCTCAAGCTCCCAAGTGAAACAACGCCTCTCCATGACATGTCCCGGCTCGACTGGCCTCGATTGGGTCATCTAATCCTCCACGGAGATACTCCGACGCAATCACCCATCCCAATCATCGCCGTCATATGCCGGATGCCGCGGTTGCGCATCCTCACCCTCGAACTCACCATCCTTCCGGGCATGAGCAGGCAGTGCATATGGCCGCCGCACTGGACCACCGGCGACCCGTTGCCCCAGATCGAAGAACTGACGGTGACACATCCTCATCCCCAGGACCTGCTATATACCCATCTGCCTCCCTCCGTCCGCCGAATGTCTCTGTGCTGCTCTCCGTGCTACGCGCTGCAGCTATGGCGTCCATACGACTATAGTCGATGGAAGTCGCCTCTCCCCTCCGCATCCGAGCTGCTTCGAATCCTGTCCGGGTCGTCACTGCCACACCTCACCCATCTCGGAATCGATTACAGCCCGGATAGCCAGGAGGACCAGCTCCTCCAGCACTTGGTTGACTCCTATCCTCATCTGACCTCGCTTGAACTGCATCGTATGGGCGACACGCCGCTCGCATGGCCGGAGGATACGCCTACAATGGTGAATGCAATGCTACTGTCACTTGCCGCGGTGCACTGACCCCAAGACCAGACTTCTATTACTCGTGCGCTATCGCGGCTCCGTCACCTCGACGCGGTTCGTTTGAACCTGAACATGAACAACAGCGGACGGCCTCAGTATAGCGACAGGAAGATCTTTGAGTGGACGAGTTCGCGATCGCTGGAGATAGCGAACATGATCGCGCCCAAGCTGGGTCCTTCCGTCACTCTCCTTTCGCTCTTGTGGCCAGGGTCTACTGGTGCAAAATGGTTCGAGTATCGCGTCTCCGCGGTAGAGGGGAAGCCGCGCGTGGTGTCGGGAATGGCAACACTGAAAGTACGTCGATCAGAGTCATTCCTGCTCTGCTGCGCTGACCTTTCTACAGACGGTTGAATACCCCGCGCCCTCCTAAAACCAACCATACACCGGTACTGCGCTTGAGAGACGGTTTCTCTTCATGGAATACTTATATTCTGTTGTTTGCGTAGCACATGCTCTTGTAGACCCTTACGCAGTACGCTGGCTGAGATCATGGCCCTATCCAGCACGGAGCTTGTTCTGAGCTTGCTGAGATGGACCATGAGCGGCACCTGCGACCGTCATCGACGCGACGCAATCGAGCAGGACGGACCACCCAATTTCACGAGCGACGATTCCTGGACTTTGGGACGCTCTTAGATGCGTATACGGTGCGTACGCCTTCTTCACTACTCACTGGGACTAGGTTCGATTGGTAATCAACGGCCGCAAGAAGGACTGTGGAAGCACGTCCGTCCGTACGCTGCCTGCAGAAGCCAGACGCGGGCTAAGTAGTAGTGCTACCACAGTGCTACGTGGTCCTTGTGCGTTTCCAGTGTTCGAGCCTTCGCCGCGATGACTTGATGGTACGGAATTACTCACAATGACATGGACGACGGGTGGTCTTTGTAATTCAGCTCTTCCGTGTACGCGGAAGTGCAGGCAGGGTATGATACTACTATGTATACTTTGAGTCCGTGAGGTGGCGAACCACGAATAAGTGACTTTAGGGCAAGCTTCCTCGGAGCGCGTACTTCCCTGTACTTCCAAAAGCGTTGTCCCATGTTCTTACCACACATTTAGATGACGAGCACCTTGAACGCCACCCGTTGCTCGTGAATTCTGGTTTCCGATATGATTCACGAGGTACAGAAATAACTACCAAATTGCTCGCATCGCAGGCTGCTTGATCTCAACTCGGACATCCTCGTCCAAATATTCAAGGACCTACGACCTAGCCATCAATTACGAGCTCTATACGAGAGCTGCCAATATGCAAGGTCCCTCATTATGCCGGTGCTGTTCCGCGAGTACTGCGTGATTATGGAGGAACCCATAACTTCGCACTTCCTCCCAACTGCGTTGTGGCCCTATGTTCGGTACGCTTGCAGCTGTGATTAGTTGAGTCCCGACCAGCTTACATCGTCTTCCTAGATCTCTTCTGCTGCTTGACGGATGTCCGCCTAAGAATTCAATGGAATCACAGGGAAGAACCGATACCTACGCGTACTCCCTGCGATACAGTGACGACCCTCTGCTTTGTGGTGTTCTCGACGCCGGTGTGCTGAGGAGATCATTGCCCGAGATGCCTCTATTGCATTCCATTTCTGTTTCCCTGAACTGCGGAGAGATACACGGTATTCGAGGCGACGTCGCGGCGGCTCTATTCTCAGTCCCTCAAGTCCGCGATGTGCAAGTCTCATTGTTCCTCTTCTGTCCCCGACAATCCTTCCCGCACACGCTCCATGATATCTCGCCGTTGACGTCTTTCCGATACACGAAAAGTCCGTATCACCTACCCCCTAGAGCTCATCCATCTGAGCGTGAAGCCATATCTATCGTTGTCAGCACAGTGCACGCAAGCCTCGAGGTTCTCAAGCTCCCAATCGAAACCACGCCTCTTCATGACATGTTCCGGCTCGAATGGCCTCAGTTACATCACTTGATCCTCCACGGGGACACTCCAACCAATCTAACCATTCCCATCATTGCCCTTATCTGCCGGATGCCGCGGTTGCGCATACTAACGCTCGAACTCACCATCCTTCCGAGCATGAGGAGGAGGAGGAGTAATATTTCGGCAGGCTGTATGTAAGTTACAAGCGATGAGCAGGCAGTGCATATGGCCGCCGAACTGGACTATAGGCGGCCCGTTGCCCCAGATAGAAGAGCTGAGGGTGACGCATCCTCATCCCGATGACCTGCTATATGCCCATCTTCCTACCACCGTCCGCCGGATGTCTCTATGCTGCTTGCCATGTTACGCGCTGCAGCTATGGCACCCAAGAAAGTATAGACGATGGAGGTCGCCCATATCCTCGGCATCTGAGCTGCTTCGAATCCTGTCGGGGTCACTCTAACCATACAATGTACGCTCGGGCGACAGTTGAATGTAAAGAATATATTCCCTTGTGTGGGTACAGCACCGCGAGGCTGTTGTTTCGCAGTTCCCGACCTTGGTGATCTGCTCGCGGAGGTGCTGAGGACCCGGTACGCGACCGCAAAAGGCAATAGTCGCGTACGCGACGCGATCGAACAAGACGGAATGCACGTGACCGCATGCGGCGCAAGATCGACGACGGACGTCGAAGTTGCGTCGAAGTCACCTCATCTTGGGGGGATATATAGCCTGGGGTTGTCTTCCTATCATCGCCGTGTCCCTCTCGTTCTCCTCCCGCACTCTCCGCTCCCAGTATTCCTACTTGCCCCAGGCACCCTTGCTCGTCGACGACGACGGACCCGACCTTGCGAACACCAGGTACAACGATCCCTGGACCCAGGACGGCCTCGGATGCATACACGGTGCGTTCGCCTTCTAAAACCTCGTGAGGGCTGAGTTGGTGGTCCACGGTCGCAAGAAGGACTGTGATGGAGGCGGGAGACCTTGTGGCATCATATATGCGCACGACGACGCGCATATAGTGACGAGGTGCGTTCGTCCTGCTCACCTGCAGCGGCCGGGCCTGTGCACATAGGCGACATGGACGGGGGAAAGCGTCGCGGCACCTAATGCACGTGTTCAGCCGCATACATCGAGCATGAAGTCGCGACCGTGGCTCGACGTACTACTCGTGCTGCTCCAACGGCCCTCTTCCTCACGATGCTCGACCACTCCATGGGGGTCGTATGCGCTTCCTGTATGCGCATGCTGATTCTGGGGACTTGAGTCAAGCTGCTGCCCCGTCCTCTCGTGCCGAGGACTTCTAGCTACTCGCCTTGGAGGACAGGTCTGCGATGCCGCGCTCCGCAATCCGCCGTCTCTGCGCGCTGTGCCCTATCAACCCGGTCCCCGAGGGCAGAGGGAAGCTGCGGGCTTCTGGATCGGCCGTCTGGCGATTCGCCGAAAGGCATGTCCCATCCGGTGCAGACCAGCTGGTCGAGGTCCGCCTACGTCTATGCAAGAGAGTAGACGCACCTGAATAGAGAGATGGGGGGACGAGAGTTGCGATTGTAAAAGAAGACCAGATGAGATGTTGCGCGCTGACTCCGCCTTGGCTGCTTCGCCGCCACGATTGGGTAAGGGTCGGAAATGCCCTGCTCGCGGATGGCGAGGTGATGACCAGGACGAGCACGGACAGGTCCTCAATCTATCGGCATACGGTCGTCTACCAAGAAGGTACGTCGACGTACCTCGTGCCACGGTCGGACTGAAACCCGTCGTAGCACGGCGGCTCACCCGTCTCCAGCTTAGCACCTCGTTCCTGAGCTTATGCCCTGTGGTAAGCGCATTCGGCGTCCTACCGGGGGCGGCGGCAATGGAGGAGCTCCGAGCGGTGCTATCCTGGCGCTGACAGAGACGAGGTCTGAGCCTGCTTCACAGTGACACGCCGAGGGACCGGGGGCGCGACTATCTGACGCGACGTCGCTCCGAGGGGGACCGAACCGTGGCTCGTGCGGCTGCCGAGGAGGTCCACTGCACGTTGAGCGTCATGACCAAGACAGAGGTGGGACGTGTCTCACTGTCAGGTCCGAGGGGTGATAGTGAGGCGAGCGGACAAGGGAAGGACGTGGCCACGACTCGGGACCGCGGGCCTATAAAACGGGGCGCTGGTCGACGTGGATGCGCCTTTACAAACGCGCTGTAACTTCCGGCCCCCGGATGCGTTCTGGCGTGCTGTGTCGCCTTGGAGAGCGTCGACCGCACCCACAGGGCAGGCGGAGGAGACGACACCTCGGTGTCGAGCCAACGTCGTACTTACAGAAGTACGCAATACGGCTGGATCCTGATGGATGATCACCAGAACCAGAAGCGTCGAAGGACGGACGGGGACAGTTGATCGTGCATTGTTACGTACCTGCAGCGATCCCGCTCGAGAATCGACTTCGAAGCTCGCACAGCCCGAGGGGACTGTCGCCTCCCGGCCGGACGATCAGGCGTCGGGCGTCGGGCGTCGAGGTTCTGACTTCTGACTTCTGACAAGCGTGCCTCTTCGCACCGCGGCTGCGAACAGGGAGCGTCACAGCCGCATGGGACCTGTTCGACGCTGGAGGCCGGAGCAGGACTCTGAGTCTCTGGCCACAGCCCTGGCCCTGGCCCTGGACCGAGGCGGTTGCACGCCGTCGTGAGACTACCTGTCGTCGACAGAGGTCAGTATCCAGGGTAGGAGGCATCGGCGGGGGAGTGTGCAGTGGAGGTATCTATTCACCGCCAGCCACCAACAGAAGGGATTGGCTTGGAGTACGACAGGCCGTATATGGACTAGTGACTAGTCTTCGTGCACGTCCACCCGCTGGCTAGAGGCTGACGGCGCTGCCTCTTCTGGCCTGATCGTGGAGGGGCGCGCTGCGCGGTTCGATCAGGGTTTGACTTGAGTCCAAATGACAGTGGCATATCGACGTTCACGGCTAGAAAAGGGAGCTGTATGTCAGGAAGCACGCTCCACACTGGCAATTGCCGGGCAACGACTCACAGTGTTCAGCCGGCCAGGCTGGATCGACCGCTGGCATGCGGGGTTGGCAGTTCAAGCGTGCGTGGATGGTTGGGCCGACTTGGGTCGCGGCGGCCAGGAGTCGCGATGTCTCGGATTAGGAACAAGATGCCGGTGTTGGATTCGGAGGAGGGAGCGATACAATATTACCGAGATCTTGATGAATAGGAGTGTCAGCGTTTCTACAGCGCCTTCCATAACGAGTAGGCGGATGGTGGAGATGTGGCTTACCGGCACACGGGCGAGATCGTGGTCGCGATCCCCGCGCTCGCGCGACCTGCGTTCGTCCACACGAGAACGTCCTCCCGGGTTCTCTGGACACGCTCTTCGACGTAGGTTCGCTCGCAAACCCCATTTGTGCGCGGAGGTGGTCCGTGCGCGGCACGTGGGAGTTTAGGGCCGGGCTCGGCAGAGGTTAGCGCGGGGGCGGGTGCTTACGTGGCGTGTGTGCGGGGGATTGAGATGGAAATTGTTGGCTCCTGACTGCAGCTTCCCCCCATTGTCGGAACGAGCATCATCGATATCCGATCTCGAACTGACAGTCTAATTCGTCCGCTTCCGTCTCCATCCTCTCGGCCCTTCCGTGCCATCTCAATAGGGCCACTTCAAACACGCCAGCCCGCCCACGCCCAATATATCCACTGTAACATCCTCCCTTCCTGCTGCCCCCCGCTGCCGTACTCACCGTCATGGCTTCCACAGCTGCGTGCCCGCAACGCCTCGCCCGACGTCCCCCGCCGCCCCGAGGCCACATCCACACATCATGGCACTCGTCATGCACCCACCGCCTGTCGACGGCCCCAGGCGCTCCCCTCGCATCCGCGTGCACCGTCAGACGAACCTTCCTCGTCCTTCCTGCGGCCTTACCCACACACGAACTGCCGTAACCCGCTGCACCCTCTCCCGCAGCCGTGGCGCCGATCTCCCACTCGTTGCCACCGCGTCTGCACACAAGACTCTCGCTGCGAGCACTGCCCCCTCTTCTTCCAGACCTCGATCCCCTTCGCGGAAGAGAGCGGCCGTACCGTCCCCGTCCTTGCCGATCCGAGCAGGCACCAAGCGCAAACGGTCGCCCAACTCGCCTGATCACGGCGATCGCACTGCACGCCCGGCGTACGAACTCGGGCCACGCCCAGCAGACATCGACGACGAGGCTCAGACCCCGCGCCAGCTCCGATATGCCAAGCGGCAGCGGTTGACCACCGCTCGTTCGGGCAAGGAGAACCCCGCCGCCCTCTCGGCCGACGCACGAAAGAACGAGGATTGGGCAGGAAGCAGGGAGTGTGTTCTCCATCGTGCGAGTACCGTGAGTCTATCCGTGCCTGCCCGTGTGATGTCTGTCCGAGCCTGAGCGTATCGCTCCGTAGGAGGGTCGCCTGCTGACTCCTCAACCGACCATCGCCACCTGCAATACGCAGCCAAGCACCCCGAGGTGAGTTCGATGTATGTATCTTCCTACACCGGCGATTGAGCGCGATGCAGTCCGACGGATGTCACCAACATCCCCCGCGTCGACGAGAAGACCGTTCCTGAGCGTCCACTTGCCCTTCGTCTGCAACCACCTGTGCCTTCTGACGACAACCTTACCGACATCGCTCCTGCCGATGTCTATCCGCCAAGGGAATGCGCCCTGGACCCTGCAGAGCCCCAGGATTCGGCAGCTCCAACGATTACCACGCTCTATCGCCTCCCTCTTCCTTCTCGTGATCGCAGACCGGACACAACCGACCAAGGTCTGTGGAAGCTCGCATGCCAGGAGCGAGTGGAGTACCTGTGCGTCTTCTCTCCTTGACTCCTGCCCCAGTCATATGCGTATGGTCGGATGATCAGCCCATGACATGGAACCCGTTGTCGGCATTCGCCATTGTCACGTTCTCAGCTGACTGCTCTACCTCGTTTTGCAGGAAGGACGTCTACCGCGAAGTCTTCGATGCTGTGTTGCGTGCAGAAGCCTCATGTCGACAGACGCCCGCTGACCAAGCCACAACGGCGCAAGCTGCTGCGCAGGCAGAGTTCCAGCTCTACACGCCCTCGACATGCTCGCAGGAACGCCTGGACGCGGACGTCGATATGGACGTCGGCTACTCGAGCGACTGGGACTCGGATGAAGACGAGGACGAGGACGAGGATGACGACATGCTGCTCGACTCGGACTCGGACTCGGACAGCGACGCTCCGACATACGACGCGCTCGTCGCGCTCGACGGGACAGCAAGCACGCCCTCCGGCGCTGGCACGCCCAGGCTGCCGCGCCTCTCTTCGATCCGCGTGTATGCGCTCGAGGCGGTGCCCGAGCAGACGGGCCGGAACGGCGTGCCGTTCATGGGCCGCGGGACCCCGGTCGACAAGCAGCGCCGTGCGGACTGGGCGGCGCCTGCGCGCCCGCCGCTCCCGGCTGCGATGCGATACGTGGCGCAGCCGTGGTCGACGCATTCGAGCCCGGCCGAGGGGTATTACTCGCCTTCCCCGGAGCTGGAGCTGGAGCTGGAGCTGGGGATGCCGTTCCAGCAGCCTGGGATGGAGATGGGCATGGCGGTCGGGTATGAGAGCCCGATGCCGGTCGACGTGCAGGTGCAGGTGCAGGCGCAGATGTCCGCCCCGACTCCGACTCTGACGCCGTTCGGGATGGGCGTGAATGGGGTTTCGCAGATGGAGCAGGGGTACGCTGCGGCTCAGCAGCAGGAGGCCCTGTCGTGGCTCGACCCCGTGCTCCGAGCGGCGTCGATGTCGCCCTCGCCCTCGCCCTCCCCGACGCCCACGTCCACGTCCGTCCCTCTGTCTCTGTCTCTGTACCCCTCCCCAGCGTGTCTGCCCGACTACCCCGCGCATACCCCCTCGCCCGATCTGAGCATCTCTTCCTCTTCCTCCTCTTCCTCCTCTTCCTCCTCCTCCTCTTCCTCCCTTTCCTCTTCATCATCATCATCGTCGCTGGGTTCCCCGAGCCCGACGGGGTGCGCGTGGCACGCGACGTTCCTGCAGTGTCTGCAGTCCCCCGGGTGCGCGCCGTTCTTCGCGTCTCCCCCGCCGGCGGCTGTACCACAGGCTGTGGCGGACGTGTACCTCCCGCCGCCTGTCGACCCCGTTCCCGTTCCCATCCCAGTTCCAGTTGCGGTTACGGTCCCGGTGCCGGTGGTGGCGCCGTTCTCGGTTGGGGGCATGGGGATGGGGATGTTCCCGAACCCGGAGCTGGCGCAGTTCGTGCGCTCGCACCTCATCGCGGGGTCTGTCACGCTCAGCCACGCGCTTGGCTGAGTCTGCGCTGTCTCGTCCGTCGTCCGTCTGGTCCTCTGGGTGCCCGCCCTCTCGTCATCGTCGTCGTCGTCGTCGTCGCATCTCTCTGTGTCATATCATCTGTCCAGTCATATCCATCCATCCTCCGTCGCAATCTCCCTGCTCTCGCATCGCATTGCTCTCGCACGCACACATACACACATCCTCGCCACACCCCGCGCCCCTGCTCCCTTGCTTGCTCGGCGGGGGCGCGCTTATATCCTGTAGTCTACCTCATATCCGCGTCTCGTCTCTGCTCCTCTCGTCTCTTCTCTTTTGGTTGTGAATTTTGTGATCTGTATATTGGGGATCGTGTTGCCCGGGCCCTGCGTGGGCTCGATTTTGTATACATTTCTGGCGTTTGTGGATCGCTGCTCTCCGCTCTCTGCTCTTCTCATGTGTGATGGTTGGTGTGCATGGCCGGAACGACTGACGCGATGGGGATCGCGCGGTGCAAGGTCCGTCAATGGTAAGTGTAAGGACAGTGGATTGAGACGGTAACTTGGTACATGGGTATGTAGAGTACATGTGTGTGACGACTCGCACGCAATGGAGGGAGTATCTCTGAACATGTCCCATATCTCTCGGACCGTCGTCTGTACCCATTTCTCGCCCACAGTGAGCTTAGGAGCGTGTAGCGACATGTTGAGTCGTCTCGAAGAGAGACAGGTTCTGGGGGAGAGGGTCTGCATGACGACGTGATATATGCGCAGCAAAGGGTATGGGTATGGGTATGGGTATGGGTGGAGGATGGCGCTGGTTTCTCCGTCGCTGCTGAAACGCCTGCCGCTGTCGCTAACGAGCCCCCAGCTCATGGCGCTGATACGCCTGTTGATGGTCGGCGAAGACCAGTGGACATGATGCGTAGTGACAGGCCTGCCGCAGTGGGGTCGCCCGTTACGACGTCGGTGGACCGCAGCATGATACATACAACCTCGAAGTCAAAGTACTTGGGCGGCATCAGCACAAAACCGTTTCGATCATCGATGATCGCGACGTACCGAGTAGTAAGCCTGGACGTCCGAGCCCATGCCAGGGCCTTGAAAGGCGATGTGAGAGCGGGAAGAAAGCGAAAGTATACTTACCTTGTGAGATACTTAAGTGACGGGAGAGATGCAACGGTGCCACTAGGACTGGGTCCAGAATCGCATCGACTGGCACCGGTACGGGCGCCCGGATCGACGGGCACTGTTTCTATCCACGAGACGCATCGTAGCAGGCGAGCGGTCCACACGCCAGCGACTGGAGACACTAGTGCAATGCCACTGTATGCCACACGCACCCGGTCGAGCTCGAGGAGCAGAGTCCGGGCACCATGACGACACTGCCAGAGGGTATGCAGCGCGGGGTAGTCTTGCATCGGCGGCGGCAGGCTCGCGGCGGCGACGGACGTGAGCGCAGTGAAGGGGGAAGACAACATCGACCCCGTGCTCCGTGCTGCTGAGCGGTGGCGATCGCCTGCTGCATGTGCGAGATGACGGTCGACGTTCTGCCGGAACGGAGGCACCGGCACCTGCACAACGATGTTATACCGGGGGCATCCGTGGCGTCTGAAACCTAGGACTGCTTGTCCACCGGCAGGCCATTCCACCCCGTGTGCTCGAGGAGACTGGGCTGTATGTCCCAGGAGTGCCGCATTTTGTCGTCTTCGTCTGAATCTCGGACGCTCAAGTAGCCGACGTGCGTCGGCGACTCGCCGTCCAGAAGTTGCGTGTGGTGGGGACGTATAACCAGAACTCGGTCCACGTCGCTGCTTCCGATCTCGGTGGCCGTGGGCACTGGGCGCAAGTCCTGCTAAGGTGAGTCAGACGAGAATGTCGCAGTTGCTGATCAAGCTCACAAAAGGGGTGCAACGTCGGTGCAGAACCGACTTAAATGATAGGTGCAGGATCAACAAAGCAGAAAAACGTACGGGACAAGTTCGGCTCTTATATGCCATAGTGAGCGCCCTACGGGCCACCGAGACCTCGACTTCTGCACGCTGCAATGCGTGGGATCTCTTGACAGCGGAGTGAGCTCAGCGAAAGCTATCACTTGCGGCCGACTCACCGTTCCAGGATCTCCTTGCAGTAACACGTCACGAGGGTCGTAGGGTCCGAGTCTCGTCGTCCGAGCAGGTAAGGATTTCATGTATACCGGAACTGCAACCGGCAGAGGTATATGACCGTTCCTGTTTGCTTGTACCGGTGACGAGCGAAGGGCACTGGACGCGCCGTACTCACGCCGCAGGGTTGATGCAAACGCCCAGGTCTGCAAACCAGAGACTTTCGGGACAGACGAGAAGGAAGATAGGGAGGAAGTCAGGCGGTCAAGCGGATCGAATGTACTTACTTGGTAGAGACCAGCGAGTGTAGGTGGCTACCGCTAGAAAGCGCAGTTGTCAGATGTGGGACTTCGAGAGCAGAAATGGACGCACATGAGGGCAACCGTTGCATCGACGCCGTTATGAGGGCACAGTCGAACCCAGGGATCTCCCCGTTACCAAGTGTCCAACTCCTCCACATACAGGTCGGCGGTCATCCATAACCGGGTTCTGTCGCCACCGACATCTGCAGGACGACCTGCACCGCACGCCACCGCATCTCATAGTTATCATATCCTGGGTTCTGAATGTTCGTTTGCAGGGTGCGTCGGTCGTATTCGGACGACAATCGAAGCAAGATCGGGGGCTTGAATGGCGGATGTGAGCATGCGGCCCAGTCTGCGCCTCAAGAGAGGTGTCCTCGTGGGTGGTCGAATACCGGCTCAGATTAAGTATGACGTCCACGTAGGCCCGCAGATCACTTCCTGATCGAGGTCGCGATGCCCTCCGAAGACAGGGGTGCGTTCGCCGTCGTGGAGCAGCAACGACGGGACTCGCACTCCTGACGCGTTGCTGCGCGGGTCTGGGCGCATGATGAGGTCCTCGACGACGGTCGCGTTCATGACCACGACATTCGCGGGCGTCATTTCGAACGGGACGTTAGCGGTCTCGTCATGGCCGGTAGGTGAACCTGTTTCGTATGGGTTGAGGAGAGTTGGCTCACGTACACGAAATAACTGAAGAACATACCAGCCAAATCGAGGGTGTCGAACTGGCTTGTTGATGCGGGAGGCTACAGTAGTCGGCAGGCGAAGTAAAGGAGAAAGGCAGATCTATGGGGGAGAGCAAACGGCACGTCCGGGCCTTGCGCGTGACTGTCTGCTGCAGGAGACGAAAAGGCGAAGGGACAAAAAGAGACTAGGAAGCCATAGGAATCGTCGAAGTTGTCGTATGATACGTCAATAGAGGCGAGCACGAGGTTGCGCGCTGTACACATGAGTCGGCACAATTAAATACAGTCCGCTGTAAGACGAGATTGAGCGACTGTGACTCACTATGCCAGCTAAACTCATCTCTACTTGCTATCCAATATCATCGTTTGCAGCGGAGGCTCATCAACGAGAAACAACTGCGTGCGGAGAGCGCCAATGTCAGAACATAGTCGACGTCGGACGACGATCTGCGACAAGCGGGGTCAGAGGAGGGCTTCGCCCGAGCAATATGCGACACTAGTACTGCTACTCACAAGCGTGATCTTGAGCCCATCGTTCTGACGTCTCCTCCCAACATCGCGAATACTGCGGCATTGAGCAAATCTTCGCGCAGTGATCGTTACTATGGCACAAATATGCAGGTCCGAGGAGAGACTTCAAGGCAGTGTCACCGCCATGTGAGAGGATTGCGAAAGTGGCGCATGAGCAAGCAAGAGTACCAGACTGAGACTTGGAGTTGTGGAGGTTGCGGAGAAAAGATCGGAAGCGCCAGGGTGAGTCGTGACAAAGAGAGCGCGCAATTTGGGCGCAACCACTGAGTTCCCCAAGTACCGCCAAAGGTCTTCATAAATTCGGCAACGGCAGAGTCGTAGGTCCTTCTGCTCTTCACAAGCGACGTATATGTATCTAGCAGCTGACGCAGCGGACAGCGTAGACATGACTGGACGGTACATGCAAGCTATAACTCCGGACCTCGAAGCTTTCCAGTAAGTTGCACGCGTGCTCAAGGGGGTATATTCTCAACTGATACCGCCTCAGGGTTGATGCTCTTATGCGTCTCGATGGCGACACACTGGCGCATATCTTCGAGTTCCTACGACCGTTCAGGGCGCTGGTCGCTCTTTCGACGACCTGCAAGTGGATTAGGGAGGCCTGCAAACCTACTATGTTCCGAAAATGCAGTCTCATAGGGCACGTCTATCCGTACTTCGACTTGGATTGGAAGAGTCGTATCCTTCCTGCTGCTGTGCGCGCTCATGTGATGTGCGTCTACCAAATCGTTGCTGCTTTTAAGTAAAGATTAACGCGTCGAGATAGAACACTTTCCATTGCGTGCATCTTTCGTCGGTTGGGCGACGATTGGATGCTTACTGAGTCCAATGCCTATGGCAGGGTTTATCAACCTTTGATCAACGAACTCGCGCTCATGCCCAAGCTCCGAAACATAATGCTGTACGCCCAGGAAGATGATGGGATTCCTTGGGAAGCATTGAAAGCGATTCTTGCAATACCCCAAGTACGGTCGCTTTCGTTCAAAGGCCTGTTCGACCGCCGGGATTCCTTACCTTGGAATATCCGCCAGCTTCCTCTATCTCCCGTCGCACCCCTCCATCGCCTGAGCTATCGTACCAAACCATACGGAGCCTCACCTTCGCGGACCGAGGTTGACTTCTTCGTTCGTTATCTGCAGGAGGCCAGATCACAGGACTCCCTCGAGGTCTTCGAGATGGCCGGCCATTGTGCGCCACCAGAACTGTTGAATGGTGCCTGCTGGTCTCATCTCCGTGTACTCTCGCTCCATGGATGGCAATTCGACGTTCAGTCAACGTCCACAACGCCCTGCGATATGCCTCTTGTCTCCGTCCTTGGCTGCATGGCGGCTCTTCGAGAGCTATCACTCAAGATGGCTCATTTACGAGGAACCATACAGCGATATGTTTGGCCCCCGGGATTAGACACCTCATTGCCCTGGCCCGACCTCGAGAGTTTTGTTTTGTCCCATCCACGTGCAGGCGACCAGATCTGCGCCCATCTCCCCTCATCTCTTCGACACCTCTCACTACTGTGTTGGCCCCGCCATTACATCTATCGTGATAGAAGACGAAGAGAGACCATGGACGAGTACGGATGGGGTTCTCCGGTCCTGACCTCCTCGGAACTGCTTTCCCTTCTTTCTTCGTGCCGAACATCTGCGCTGGAGCAACTCGACATCGAATTTCGGGCTGACTACGCAGAACGAGCACTCCTCCGCCTACTTGGCAGCAAATTCCCCGTTTTAACGGTTCTGACGATCCACCGCTACTCCGATGAAGGCCCGGATGATGTTCCGGTGGTATGTACTTGCAACTTTCTATCCTTCACTTGGCTGACTGCGACACACCTAGTCTGCCATCGGAGATGCACTGTCAGCTCTTCGCCACCTCCGTGTCCTTCGCATCGGCGTTGATACTACGGATTACTCGCGAATGTATGATTACGACTCCGAGGACTCCATGGCGGCATTGGAGATTCCCGCAAGCATATTTGCGCGCACACTCGCGCCCGAGGTGGAAATGGTCTGCTTCTTACGACGCTACTCACGGCGCGCGAGGTTCTTTCCTTTCCGCATCATTCGTGAGGACCACGCACTCCCGAACGCCGTATACGAACCCAGGGTGTCTAAGATTTGTGGAATCTCGTTTGTGGCTTGTCGCTCATGTTCTTTGACCTTGACTCACACTTCTCCCCAGAATTTACGACGAAGACGAGCCTCCTCTGGCGATGAGCGCTGCGATCGAATACGATTAAAGAATACCTCATGACACTGGTAGAGCGTATTGATTGGGGAACATTGTACATGGTTCGCTAGTCATTGCAGAATAAGTGCATGGGACACTGCAGTACAGTCCAGGTGGTCCCCAGAAAATGCCGCGGTTGCCATTGCCCATTACTCAGAACTCGGAGGAAGCACGAAAGCGGAAGACTGACGAGCTAGCCTGACATATGGGCGACGAGTGCCAACAGCCGGATAGTGGAGAGCCACCACTGCAGATTGAAAAAAATTCTGCGGAGACAATAAGATACTGCAAGGTTCAACCGAGAATTTCTTGACGTACTGCTCCAAGAACAATGATTTCCTCCGGGCTGCCATTGTTGTGAGGATCCAGAGGGGGTTTACCTTCGTAGATTAGGCCTTCACGGGCGCGGTTGCAAAGAAAGGGTGTGAGAGGGATGGTGAATTGCACGAGCGTGTCTTCACTGGAGCGGGTGTTGAAGACAAACTTGATACAGGACCGGTCGGCATCCAAGTCGACCTTGTCACGGACCATGAAGCTCCCGCCAGATTTGTGGCCGAACTCGTGCAAGAGGGTCTGCATCGCCTCATGTGGGAAGTACGTCACGGAGGAACCTGTAGGCGCGATGTATACGGGTCAGCATATACTGCTGGCTCTGGCTACGAGTCGGTGCTACATGCCTGTGTCCAGGATTGCCCTGCCATGATCAAACTTGATGTTGACATTGTGTTCCGTGGCATATTTGCTTCCATCAGGCCGCTGATGCTGTTCCGCGAAGGTGACGTCGATCTCGGCGATCTGAATCGTCCATTTGCCCTTATTGTCGCGCCGATCTGAGAAGACAAAGATCTTCGGTGACCATTGTGGAGCCTCGACGCAAGGCCAGTGATTCAGCGCCAGGAAGCTGGCACTTGAGGCAAATCAGCACTGACAACTCGGATCTAGATATTTCCACTCACAGATTGCGTCCACCGCGAAGGAGGAAGAACATTATGAAACCGCCTTCTCCCTATAAGATTCGATGAGCAGGAGAACGTGTTCCTCATTGACTAGCCACCTACCCCCGAAGGTGGGAAAAGCTGATGTGAAAGGGCCTCGATGAAACTCTGTACGATGGAGGCTCGTAGCTCGCAAGCGCACACAAGTAGGCCATACTCTGGAAACTCACCTCGACATAGGCACCGTCATGGATGTCGAAGGCGCCCTGATATCTACGGCACCTCCGTTAGTCATGGGCGTACACATTCGAATAAATCAAGCGGATGGCGCACTCTTTAAGGCCCATCCCGGCGATACCGTCCATGTCTTTCCACTCGATGATGTTCCCTGTTCCGGCATAGCACACACCAAAGCGGTACCACATGAAGCTTGCATCGCTTGTCCAAGCTATATTTTTGTATTCGTTCCAGTCTTGGCAATTCTCAATCTTGATTTCTTTACCAGGAGGCTTGAGCAGCGCCAGCACTGACGGAGAGAAGAGGATTAGCGAACTTCTAAGGCCACAACATGTACTATGGAGTGAGGCACCTACCAACAGCCTCCGGTTTGTCAACCGGACCGTAACTAACAACAGGCATAGGATGTTCGATCACGAATGTCTCTTCGACTCCGCGAGGAAGTCGACAACTTGAAGGTTCCGTCATCAGGAACTCAACTGTCTCACTCAAGTCCCACAAGCACGCAGGCCGCCGCCTGTCACCTGCGCAAACTATGAGTTCCGACGACTTCCCCGGCTCCTTCACACGCAGGCTACGGATGCGCCAGACGTCCTTCGCATACGTCCACCTGCACACAAACAATGTTAGCTCAGATCGGCCGGACCTGGTTTCAGATAGGGCACTCACGTCGTGTTGCTGCCTATTACAGATGCTGGTAAAGATCTTGAATGACCATAAAGGTAGGATTCCATATGCGTACCTGTGTCGACCAGGAAATAGAAAACGACGTCACGGTTTCCCTCCGAGCGGCCCTGTTCATCGCGCTTCAACGTGGCGGACTTCACGTTCATTGTCTACAACCGACTTCAGTCTCGTGCACGGTACCGTATGGTTGATGGTACTGGTAACCGAACTCACAATAAGCATGAAGTAGTAGAACCCTAGTAAACAGGGTCAATATAACTGCAGGCGGGATCTGCAACGTTCACGCACGGTTGGCATGTGTGCCACTCTGGCTAATTTCCTCGATGTACCTGAGCGGTGACATGTAGGTTCCATCTGCAGGAGGAGCACCCTCCGAAATGCTTGCCATATCACGTAGCTTGATATCATCCGGCTTCTCAGAGCCAGTGACAGGCGCCAGGAGGGGGGAGTACACGGTGGCCTGCCAGTAAAGATGTATGCCTGACTCAGTGGTTGTGCGTGAAGACAAACAGATAAAGACGCACCTCTGAATCGCCGGAGTCGCTGTGTACTGCAGTACTATCAGGCTCTGGATCACGAAGACCGACAATCTTCAGCCGATCCTTCAGGGTTCCATCTCCGGGAAGGAGGTAGACTCCCGGAGGGGATTCCGAGCTATAGATCATGTTATGACGGATAGCATCCACTCCGCGCTGTCAAGAGTACCCATATGAGTGCGATGTTGATTCTTCGGAGAAGAGGACGTACCCGCACGAGGGACGGAAGACTGTCGTCTGGAGCCTGCAGCTCGATCACGCAGTTCGGCATCTGCGAAGACGGCGCCATGGTGAAATGGGGATGTAAGTGCTTCGAAGTTCGAGTGAGGGTAGGTCGCGCAGTGGTAGGTTGTAAGGACGCGACCTGTCCAGCGTGCTTTATATGTTCTTCAGGCGGCTCTTTCCTTGCAAACACACTGCAAGGAGCAACAGAGTCCGTGAGTCATTATGCCGAAAGTAGGCAGTCGTCATCGGCGGAGGAACTCACTCACGTACTCCCACGTGGTGTCGCGCTCATGTAGAATTGATCTCTAACTTCTTTCCGCGTACATCTCCACTTTCCGGCAGTTCTGACTCGAACAACACCGACCTTTTCTGTGACGCATGCGAACATGAGAGGAGTCCGGATCTTCCTTGCTTCTCGCATTCTTCTCTTGACCACCCATGCGTATCAGAAGCAGCCTCAGCGCTGAGCCAAAGGCAACTCAAACGCACGCAGATTGACGAACAACAAGAACGCACTGTTCAGTCGGTATCAGTGGGCCACTTCCCACCGAGAAAACGGTGTTACAGGAGAACAATCAGTCACTCACTGCATTGTGTCGAAGCTTCGAGCTCAGAAGCTCGGGAGCATTGCGAACGAGCCGTAATGCCAGTCCTAGTCACGGCAGGGATACCCGCTTTTCGGACGGGCAAAAAGGCGAGAGATATGGCGCGCTTTTTATCTCGTTTCAGAGCTTGGCCGGCCAAAAGGTTTCCTTTGAGCCTGGAACCAGGTCGAAAGGTAACCTCGCGCGGCGACTTTTCGCCCATTGACATGCCTGAGCCTTTCGTCCCATCTAAAACGCCCTGCCGTGAGTGTTTTCTGATGCACCCAAGTCCGAACTTGCCAACTTGAACGATTCGGAACCGCTCAGCCTGGCAATATAGGGACCGTGACAATTGAATCGTACCTCTGCAATTGTAAGACGTCCACGTTCGCAACCTCGGAGAATGATGGTGAGCGCAAGGGACGCTCCCTTTGGACAAGCCTGCCCGTAGGCGGAAGGATGGGCGGTGACTCATCAGAGCGGTGCTTGAATGTTGGCGTGATGTAACTTCTGTCTCGAGAAGACTTCTAGCATGAACCACCACAAGGCGGTCGGCGGCGGTCGCGCGCGTTCTTGCTGCGATCAAGACGGGCAGAATCTGAACCATGACTGGATCAGGACGGATACTCCCACTCCTGCATCGGAGAAGCAGTGTACAACAAGGACCCTGCGAAGCAGAAATTGAGTGACCGTGGTTCGCCGAACTTGGCTATGGCTTCTGAAGCCGCTTCCGAGTCATACAGGCTGCAAATGGCATGTGAGACACAAAGCCACCGAAACCAAGTACGCTAGAACACACTTACACGCACGTTCCCATGAAGATCCGAATCTATGCTGGCATGCGGCAGCATTCGCTGCACACCGTGTTGCAGAGACGAATCGTGCGGAGAACTCTGATTCCCGCTAGGACGATGGAACGTCAGTTCGAATAGTGCAAGACGACTGTTCGGCTTGGCTCCTGACCTGGAGTTACCACCGCCGACCGCTTGTCACCCACAAAACCTCATGAACTTCAAATGCCACCGAACGCGCAGCCAGCGATGCCTGGCTCTAAGTTGATAGCGGCGAGATGTCTCCCAGCGATGCGGATTTCGGTTCCAGATACGAGGATCGTTCGTTTTCATCTCCCTTCGTGGATGCTAACGTCTTCGTCATGAGTGTAGAATGGAAGATCGTGACAGATCAGGTCCGCCTTGTATTTCACGTTCCACGTCAGCTGCTACACACATACGCGAGATGACAGGCACTCAGACCGCGCGGTGTGCGCCGTAGCGTGTACCGGGAGCAATCGCCAAGTAGCGACACTCCAGTTCGATCGCTCCAGCGATATCTCGTACCCCCGCCTATGTCACGGATAAGGAGAGGTAGGTCTATGACTTCGGACAGAGGATACCAAGGCGTAGAGCAGTCAGAACCGGGGCAGCGCATTCACGCGGTCGCATAGACGTACCGGTATCAAGCATTCCGAAGCCACCGTCATGAACGGGTGCCTCATTCTCACCGAATTCCGGGCGATATGCGAGAAGCCGTCCAGCTTCCAAGAGGTCCTCTGCTTTGTCCGTTAGACAGACACGACAGTAAAAACAGCAGCGGCATACCTGCAAACAAACGCCTCAGAGTCACATCGGGCTTGCAGGCCTTCTCGACTTCATCCTCGTCGACGGAACCGTAGTCGGAGAGGTGCCCAAGTATGGACTGGAGCTCGTACAGGTCGTCGTCATTGGCTGAGTTGCCGTTGCGAACCCTGATCTGCTTGAATTGGAGGCAATGTGTAGTCAGCGAGAGAACGAACAGCCGATATAGTTGGTGGACGGACCAACCAGAAGAGTGCACACCACACCTTCATTCGCAATACCCAAACTGTGGGAGCGACAGAAGTCGGGCGGCGAGTAGGTACCCCAACACGGCATGCGCTCTATTCTTCCTGCTGCTGCGCCCTTCCATCGACAACTCGGAACCGCGCCCACGTCGAGCAAGACGCCGTCGGAGTGATCATTGAGATGAACTTCACGGACGAACTCAGCTCGCGCGCGAACACGTTCACCGTTTCGTCCACGATAGGGCGAAATCGTTCCATCGCTGACAAGGAGTACCCTCCGCTTGCGCTCCGCATCATGAAAGCGCCCGGAAGAGGCATCTCAGGAAGGTCCAGGTGTATCTTCAGCTCGTGAATATGAGCAAGCGGACTCAACGCTTGCGCCATGCGTTCCTGGACATCCATCAGCAATAATATTGCGACACGGTAGCTGACAAACACCTACCACTTGGACAGTGTCCACGCCGCGAGGTCTGAATCGGATCAGCTTGAGATAGGTGAGTCGCGGGTAGGCCTGAGCTACATGATGAAGGAGCTCCTCCTCTCTGTCGTCGGCACGATACTCTAGCGTCAGCTGTACGAGGCCCGGTGTCCGTGAACGGTTCAGGATTCCGCGCATCTGCGAAGAACTGAGCAGGAGGGAAAACCTCGGTCCGTCGCTGGGGACCCAGGACCGGTACGGGGTGAGGAATTCATGATATAGATGGCGCCAGCAGCACAGGGAGAGTGTGTGCAAGGTCAAGGGAAGATGGTCGAAAAGCTGATCGGCGGGATCTGGATACGTGATGGCGAGCTCCTCCAAGGCCGGACACGGGAAGACGGCCATGGAATCGCCTCGCCAAAGCGCTCCCGGGCGAGTAGTTCTTGTCGCCGAGAACTTGAGAACGAGGGACTTTAGAGCTGGAATGGGAGAAACACTGGAGAGTACCGATGATACCAGGTCTTCGGACGGCTTTCCTCGTATGACGAGACGTCGCAAATGGGGCCAGGGATGTTGGGAGAAGACTTTCATCGGCACCGACTCCGTAGGAAGGGACAACACCTCGAGAGTCTTCTGAAGAGCTCCAAGAGCCGTGCTCAACGCTCTCCTCTCATCGCTGTAGTTGGCGTCATTGGTAAACCGTGGCTCCGCGATATACGACTCAGCTGGCTTGCGCAGGAGGTACTCAAACGATGTGAGCGAAGCAACAGAGTCCATGCGGAGTTCGTCACTGGGACGGAGGGCAGGGCAGAAGTGGAGCTGGTGAAGCTTAAACTCGCGGATTTGTGGGAGGGACAGCACCGCACGCAATGTTGACCATGGCATTCCGTGCAGCTCTTCTTCTCGATGATAGAGTGTGACCGAACGGAGCCGCGGCATCCGTTGAAGCCACCGTTCGACGAGCGACCCAGACAGAACACCGCAAAGCAAGCAGTTGTCGGTGAATCGCAACGTATCATAATAGTGCTTCTCGAAGCAGTCGTCCCGAATCACCAGAATTCTATGTCAGGGCGGGAGTAAGCTCAACAGTGCAAAATGATCTGAGAAGGACCGAATTCGTACTGGACGTGCGGCCATAGAGAATACGGCAAGAACATCTGTGGTTCTGGGAGGCGGACTTGCATCGGTCGAAAGCATTGGCGGAAGAGAATTGGCATGCAAGCGGCTCGGACCTGACGAGAGGTCTGCGATAACTCGTTCAATCCTCCCGCATGTAGCAATAGCTCGAGGAGTGAGCGAAGAACGTCGTCGTTCAGAAAAAGCCTGCATTCCCCGATTAATGAGGAACAGTTCGGGCTAGTGACCAGGGGACTCACAGATCGGATCCAGGCATGGTGAATGGTTGTCTCCCCTGGGCAGACGTTTGAAGTTGAATGGTGGTGGTAGTTGCGCAACTCTCCACAGCATCCGGCCCTGAAGCGGAATTTAGCGCCTTGCTTGCACATCGTTCCAGTTGCGCGACATCCTTGCATCTCTGCACGTCAATAGGCCCTTTGCCTACGGGAGACAACGCGACATATCCATGCTCTTCAATGTTTGAATCTTCCTCAAGCTACGTCGATCCTGCCGAGTGTTGGGCTGGCACCTGCGCCTCGCGGTCCTCGTCGGACACGTCCACGACGGCGAGGTCAGCTCCTCCTCCGAATACCTCCACCCAGCCAAGTCTATCTACTGTCCTGCTCCACAGAAGCCCGACCCAACCCTCCCCTCTCACCTCGACGCTGCACGCCCTCGCTCTCCTGCGCGCATCTGAGCTCGGCTTCGCTACAACAGGCCTAACAGACTGCAGTGGGCGACGCGTTCCCAATCCCGACCAAGGCAATAGTCGAAATTAACATGCAGCGGTCTTTCGGTGGGCGCGAGACTCTGGCTACGCTGCAGCTGCTCTACATGGACGGGTGGAGCGCGAAGGAGGACAGGTCGAGGACGTGCCGGTCTGCGGGGTCGGCCGGAGGACGTGACGAGCGGTCTCAACGGACGCCGTGTCACCCCAGGGCCCGAGTTGAGCTCGAGGGACGAGTCAGAAGGCCAAGTCTAGCACATCCGTTGTGCGAGACTCAGGTCTCTCTCTCGTTACACGTCATGGTACGTATCTCGCTGATTATTTGTGGTCGTAGTCGCGGCTGTGAAGTTCTTGACTGATCATTGCACAGGAGGGACGCGTATCGTTTCGTTCGTCCATAGTATACTTCGTGCAGAAGCCTCAAGTCGTTCGCCACCCCCTGGCAAAGCCCCAGCTTCAGAAACGCCCGTCGACGCAGACCTACGTTACTCGAGCGGGTGCGACTCAGACGATCGGCGATGATGCAATGGACGATGCGCGCGTCCGGTCCCGGTGGTCCAGCAGACGCGCTGATCCGAGCTAATGGCCCGTCGCACTCAACTTGCTTTAAAACGCGTTTATGCGCTCGAAGACCATTTTCGAGTGAAGGACGGGGACACCTCCTCGATCAGCAAGTGGAAGCACCCCCGCGGACCGGGCGACTCCTGTACGATCGCCTCTCGCAGGAGGCGTAAATCCGAGTCCTCCCTGCGCGCATCGTTCGCCTCCGCGTACGCGCGCCTCTAGTCCGCCCGCCAGTGCATGCCAGGGCCTTCTACGTACGCGCCTCGGCCCTCGGACGGGGTATCGACTCATCGATGTTCAAGCTGCTGCGTTTGCGCTCGATTCTGGCTCGATCACTTTCAATCTATGCCAGTGCGGGCTTGGTTGACTATGTACTCTGAGTCTGGGTCGCTCGGCATTCGGTCGACGCAGGCGGCCGATCTCTGTCCCCTGGGCATGCTGTTGCGCACCTCATCCCGGCATGTCTCTCTGCTCATCTCAACAACGATGGGCTACTTCCGCGCCGAATCCTTGCTTTCGTGTCGCTGATGTTGGCAATATCGACGCTCCCTCCCATCCCTCCCACGCTATACTCGTACTGCGTAATACGCATCATTGCTCGCGATGAATGGATATGTATGTGAATCGCCCTGTGTGCTTCGCACGTATAAATCGATGTTCCTTTGTCTATTCTTCTAGCGTCATGTTGTGTGCAGTAAACGGCCTTCAACTGATGTCCGCGACGCGAGGTACTAGTACATACACTGAGTCCCCATTACATGGTTTAGACGATGCATTCTCCGTGGCGTCCAAGGAGCAACCACTCGAACCACGGCATGCGGCGCTGGGTGCGCATCTGGTATCTCGTGGGTTCTGGGACTTCGATATGATCAAGTGCGTCTGCAAGCAGCAAGAATAAGGAGACGTCCCTCGATCGTCCGCATGAGGGGAATACACCGAAATTTCGACAACGTCGAGGGATGAGCTAGAAGGGACGGTATGCAGCACGTGCGTCGGGTTCTTGTGACTAGCATCAAAGATGAGAGAGACATCGCGAAAAAGAGCGAGGCACTGCCGAGAGCGGGGTAAGAGCAGCAACGCATACTTATCCTCAGTGGTCCAATACAAACATCTTGCTACTGTCAAGGTGGAAGCGAGCCCACCTCGAGCGCCCCGCTATCGGCGTGAACATGGCCAGATACTTGACGCACGAGCCCAACTCGCGCGAAAATATGTCGACTGTCTCTTTGACGATGACGCGGGACTGCATGAGGCGATCAGTAGAATAGCCAGCTAGACCATTATGCGACAATGCTATATTCGGAACAGGCATCTCCGGGAGGTCCAGGTGCAGCTTCATCTCGTAGAGACGAGCGAGCGGGGCCAACGCTCGCGCTATGCCTTCCTGGAATCCCGCCAGCGTCACACATAGCGTGGGTCCAAGCAGGCGATGACCACTTACCACAGGGACGTCATCCACGCCATGATGCCTGTATCGAATGACGCACCAAGGGCCTCTTCGCTTCGACTCTTAGCGTCCTCGCACCGTCTCTCCCGAGTCTCCCCATCCCGATTGTGCCTGCCCACGCCCTCTGCCCGTCTGGCTACTATCGGTGTGCGTACAGTCAGCATGCGGAGCACACGAAGAACATGATCACGGCACGTACCTGCGACCACCGTGTCTTCCCTGCCAGCTGCACGCCGCGGTGGCCGTCAAGCGTGTCCATGTCGTTGACCCTGGGTCAGCATCACGAGCGCACGGGCAGAGTTCGGACAAGGTACGCTCCGGGCTGCCCGGTCTCCTAGCCATCGCGCTGGCCGTTTGCCACTGGTGCGTGCATCGGTACATGTGCCATGCTCGTACCTGTCCGCTGATTCAAAAGATTGCATTCAGCGTGGGGAACGGTCGAAAGAGTCGAGCGACGGCATTCACCTGCCAATTCCAAGTCCTCCCGGCCGGGGTCAAGAGCGGATGGCGATCAGCATCACGAGCGGATGAGGAGACTCGGAGGTCGGACGAGGTACACACCAGGACATACACGCGGACTCCGATAGTGTGTAGCGGTGCGACGGCATCAGTGGCGAGTTCGTGCAGGGAGTTGCGCGGATAGTGGAAGAGAGAAGGAGGCGTGGCAGAAGACAAGTATCGTGGTCAGAGGTCGGCCTGTCCCATATGCTGCGGGAGGCGTCCTTCCGAATCCGGGAGACATGAGTTCAGCGCAATAAGCGCAAATATTAATGAGCGACTTACATGCCATCGAATGCGGGCAGTGTCTTGCACCGAGAAAAAATGAGCCCTATAGCAGCGGAAGGATCCCCTCCAGGCTAGCAGTCTAAGAGGCAACATAATAGGCTTACCTTACACAGGGCCATGTGAACCCTACAATAACCAGTGCTCACGGTCGACAGGTTGACATATGTAGCGAGTGAAGCGAGGAGGAGTGGTTTGCCAACCGGCCGTAGCGACCGGAATGGCGCAGACAGAAGGTGGACGGAAGTCTTCCTTCGACTCGACAGACTGAGAACCATACCGCAAAGATCTTGCGAGTCAGGTGTGCTGTTCTATAGTATGAGTGGAGAGAGTACAGTAAGTACCTGCATCGACCTGCAGCTCGCGGTAAGCGGATCTAATCTAATCTAATCACTTCAGTAAGTTAGTAAGTAAGCTCAAGTAACCTCTAACCTACAGTACCTCTAACCTGATTTACGAGCTTGCTCTTGGCTTTCACGTTCAACCATACTTAATCCGTGCCTCCATCTCTGGCAACCGCGACAGCCTCATCCTACGCGACGGTCAGTGGTCTGAGTATCCGATGGGCTTCAAAAGTAAACCTGCGTTTACGCGTACCACGCCTGCGTGAGTACGTTCAAGTTCCATGATATTCACTTACAAACCCAATCCTAGAGATGTCTTCGGCCACATTCCAGGTATTCCCGTGGGCTCCACGTTCGAAAATCGGTAGGTCTAGGCAGTTCATTCTTGCGCGCATCATCTGAAAGGTGGTTGGCTCGCAGGATGTACCTGCATCACACGTCCGTGCACACAGGAATGATGGCCGGAATTGCGGGCGACATGAAAGCTGGATGCTACAGCGTGGTGATGTCAGGAGGATACGAGGACGATGTTGACATGGGATATAATTTGTGAGTTCCTTTGGTCTGCATTGCGCATCTTCATCGATCTTCAACCCTCGCGTTAGCATCTATACGGGATGCGGAGGTCGTGACCGAACTGACGGAGAGAAGGTGAGTCTCATGTCAATCTCCCGCTCGCCTCCAACCCACCCGTGATGATCAAGCCTCGCGACGGTCCCCAAACTTGTGACCAGACATTTGACAACAAGCGAAACGCCTCCCTCAGGGTCAGTCAACTTCTTGTCAAGCCTCGTCCCTGATTGACTCCATACTCTCCAGGTATCCGCGAGTACGAAGAAGCCCGTTCGTGTCATACGGGGGTACATGTCCACGTCTGACTTTGCACCGACCAAGGGATACCGGTATGACGGACTTTACGTGGTTGAAGAGGTAAGCTCTGCGTGGTTCCCGAGCAACTTGTCTGATTCTTGCGTCTAGGCGTGGTTGGACGTTGGAAAGAGCGGCTTCAGAGTGTGCAAGTTCCGCTTCCGTGTGCGTACTCTCGGTCGTCGCGCACTGCGCACGCTCTTACCCTCTACTGCATCCACAGCGGCTCCCCGATCAACCACCAATCCCCCGACGGTCTATCGCCTACAGCGTCGATCTCTCCGATTGGGATCCCCCGAGGCACTTCTGGCACGATACATGCCCGTCCGTGGTGTCTAGCACGACAACGCTCTCCTCAAAGAATAAGGTTGATAGGGATGTAACGTCCCGGACAAGAGACTCTCCTCCACCACCTCGAGATGGCCAAAGGCGACCTGCTCCCCCGATCCTCTCCATCCCGCCGACATACAATGTCGCCGCAACCCGCTCTCAGCAGTCTCCCGTTGTACAAACGCCAGTAACGGCGTCCGAGCCGAACGTGCTCGACTTGCTTGCCGAATGGAAGGGTTCTGTCAGGACAGGACGATGAGTTTATATGCGGCAATGTCATCCTCTGTCAGCTTGGATCTTGTTTGCGCTGTGTACATTTGTGAGTCGCTTTGTCGTTCCGCAGTTGCCATGCTCTAACGTTGCCGCCAGATATCCTGTGGTACCATGTTATCGACTGCTTTAAGGGGTTCGTGCTGTCATAATGTTGCATGTTCTCGCAATACATACCCCGTTCATCTTGTTCATGAATAACCCTGCGTGACCGCGTAGCCTCATGGAGTGGCACACAGAAGCCAAAGCGGGGGCATGGGCCAGCAAGTCAAAGCGAGGCGCCGGGCCAAGGTGGCCCATGCCCCGCTTTGACTTCCTGATCCATCTCCTCTCACGTATATAAGAACATCTCATACCCTCTTCGGAGTCCCCAATCCTTGCAGCGCATCCTTTGAACCACTTGCCCACCGCCAATACTCTGCCACGCCCGCCAATATGAGCCAATCTCCTATCTCACCGACCTACTCATCTGGATTCGCACTGCAGCGCACCGCTGCACGACGTACGTAGCCAACATGCTTTGTAACTCAAATCTAACCACTCACTTCCACTCGCGTTCGCACTGGCACTTTCAGCCGTTCGTCCGTCTGTGTCTCGCCGCAACAGCAGCACCACAGGCTGCACGGAGACCACCTGTGTACCGCTCCCGTCCGACGTCGACCCTTGGACGTTCGTCGTCCGGACCCAAGCCGAGCCTGCCGACGTTGGGATTCGGCTCGCGAACAGTGTCCCTGTGGGTGCGGATTACCTACGCGTGGCAGTCGAGCATGCGGACGTGACGATCAACGTGCAAAAGATGTTCCCTGGGGGCAAGGTGGTTGTCCAACGAGGCTACGTACGTGCTGACTTCTCTGTGCTTGTGTTGAAGGCTCGAGGCTCATGCATGGCTCACGAGCAGTTTCCTGCGGAGAACGTTCCACTGTCACTGGAGGTCGACGTCAAGGCGGACGGTGCAAGCGACTTCACGTGGGGCGATCTTCTGTCGCTTATCTTGCGCCAGCAGTGCGAGGCGGCCGTGCAGGTGCGTCGCGTCGTTCGAAATCACTGTACTTTCGAGTCTGACGCATCGTCTTCGTCGCAGGGGGAGGAGTCTGTCGCTGGCGCGGCGGATTCTGGGGTGAATGGTGTGCCCTCATACGAGAACGTCTGGGTTGTGGCTATTCGTCGGAGCGATGGCGCGGACGGAACTGTTCGGTACTTTCCTGAGCTTCAAGTGCGCCTTCCCGTTAAGCAGTTGCGGGACCGGAGAGGGGATCGTCCTTGAAGTCTGCCACTCGCACACGGCGTGACATGCAGGGTGCGTAGCGCAAGCTACGATGGTTTTATTCTTTGGCTATGAGGGTTTGACATTGTAACAGTAGAACACTGGCAGCGGACAGTACATCGGGGTCAACAATAGATTGCTCGTGAGAGTCGCGGCAATAAGCTTTTCAGAACTCGACGAAGTTGAGAAGACCGAGCAACACCAGGCAAACCGAGTATGCAGACGTCATGTACCCTGCGTGGGGACCATCGCCAGTCAGCACCATGCCTCATTGCCATCAAATTAGCTACGACTCACCAGCAACGGTGAATGCTGAAGACACGTCCTTTTCGAGGATCGAGTACATGACACCGAGGATAAGCGAAGCGACTACCGGGAGCAGGATAGCGATGGAGATGCGCATGAGCTGCCAGCCTTCGACGAACTCGATGCCGAGGTCAGTGCGCGCAGTGAGGACTTGCATGAACTCGTGTCTGCCCTTCATCTGGTCAGGATGGCGCAGAAAGTACCGGAGCCGCATGTTCTTGGATGGGCTCACGCCCGCCGGACCAACTCGACGAGGGTAGACACAGGTGTGGTCAGCCTAGATATGTACACGCCTGCGTCAGATCGCATCTATCGACTGTCCAGGGAAGACTCACATAAACCATCGTTATGGACCTTAATATGGGGTATCCAGTCAGAACACGGATTGGTGGAGTGGTCAGTTGTGATCGACGTACCGAACGCTTCTCAGGGAGAACCACTTCCGCCATATGGTGCGGAGCTTGTCGTACGAGCGGCTAAGCTCCCTGAGGAGGTCCGCATCATCCCAGTGCGCCTCGATCTTCAGGAACATGTAGTTTGATCCTCGGAACGCCTTCAGAGGGAACACCTTCCAAGGAGGGCTCCAGTCGTCGGAGTGGCGTCGCACCGCGCGCAACCCGGCCGCGTACGCACGACTGGGATACGGCTTCTTCGTCATTGGCGCACTATACGACAGCGTCTGCACCTGCGCGGCCGTCATCCCTTCCTCGTCTTTCTCGTCCACGTCGGAATCTATTGAATCCATCGACATCATGCCACCGCCATGCCGCGAGACAACAAGATGCCGCTCGAGACGCTGCACGACCTTGGCGAACCGCATACTCTGCTCATGCCACACTCGCGTCTGATGCTCCCAAGTAGCGAGCGAACGCTCATGTAGCTGGAGGAGTTGTTCGAACTGCTCGGGTGCGGGAAGTACTGGCCGGTGATCTGGGGGTGGAGGTATGACAGTTGGCGGAGGCGTGGAGCTGGTCTGCTGGAAGCCTGGATGGACGACGACCACGGTAGGTTGCGGCCGCGGCGCGAGAGGCGGTAGAGGCGTCGCGAGAGGCGGTAGAGGCGGGCTGCGACTGTGACTAGGACGCCTTGAGTATACATGTATCGGAGAACCTGTATGAGTGATGATCAGGACGGCGAGCACTCGATCACAGAGGTCGTGACCTACGACTATATCTTCGCGGAGAGGAAGTGCGACGGTACTGCCAGTGGTGATCGGACGATGATGACACGCGAACTTCCATTGGAGAAGGGAGGGTCCTGGAGAAGTCGTGCCTATCTGCCGCCGTTCGCGTTGTGACCACGGGGGCCCCTGGGACGCTGCCAGGGCCAATGACAAAGGTAGGTTGATGCGGGGGCGGAGTGCCACTATGCGAGCGTGACCTAAAGTGCACGTCATGCTGCGGAGACTCGGAGTGGGTCCGAATCGGAGAGTGGGACCCAGGGCGAGTAAATCGCGAAGAGCCGCGCCTGTTAGATGGTGTCCGTGGATAATGATTAGCCAGTGCGGTCCGACAGGTTCCTTCCGAGTAGGTGAGACTGACCTAGAGGGGGAACGCGAATGTGCGCCAATAGGGACTGGAATGACCTGGGGTACAGCCGGAGTCATGCCAACAAGTTTAGCGTATACCATTGGCTGCCCGTGTCCGTATTGCGAGGACGGCCGCTGAATGATGATGGGCGCTGATGATACAGGCAGACCTTGAGGTGGAGCAGGATGTGTGAAGTTTGGACAAGACCAGTGGGACGGGGGTCGAGGCGGAGTCCGACTCCGATTCCGACTTGAGTATCTGCTTGTGCGAGAACCTACGTGATACGATGATCAGGCGGCAAGGCCTCATGTTAAGACAGGTCGTGACTCACGGCTTCGACTTTCAGGTCCTGGACGATCGCCATGCTCCGGCTCGTACGAGTCCATTTGTTCGAATTGCTGGACTATCGCATCCGCGTCCTCCGGGAGCTCCCACGAGTGGTGCGATACGACCGATGGGCTGCGCCCGGGCCGGCGCTCAACGCGGAGCTTGTACAACTCTTGCTCGAGGATATGATTGTCGTGCAGGTCCTCACGACGATCAGTAGTGGCGCTCCTCGCGCCGGCAGAGGAGTCAGTCGGGCGGTACCAGTCATGAGAGGGTCGGTCGTGCTGTTCCTCAGGATTCCTGGTGGGTGACAGGCTGGGAGATCGTCGCTCCTTAGCCGACAAGGCTTCTGCTGTACGAACAATGTGACGAGAAAGAACGATGTCAGTCGTGATCAGGGATCTCTTCAGTTGTGCTGACACACCTTCAGGCCACTCAACGTAAACGCGAGAATCATTGGATGAGAGGTCGTGCTGCTGTTTGGAACGCGTCTCGTCGACCAAAGCAAGACGGATGTCTAAGGGCGGCAGCTTCCTGTCCGATTGTGCAGAATGCCGACTATGGGTCGGGCTCTTGGGACACGAAAGAGTCAGTTGATGCGGCAGAAAACGATACGCAACGGACTGACCTTGTTCTGATTATCGAGCGGTTTGAGTGAAGGACTTCTACCTCGTTCGTCGATGACGCCGTGTGTAATGTCTTGCAGCGATTCTGAGGATGAAAGGGACGCAGTACTTGCAGATGTCATGCTGTATGCGGTAGATCTCTGCGCGAAGAGGCCGCATGGGCGCAGTGGCGCTGCTATGGGACCTGGTTCAGCTGCAGCAAATAGCGTCGGCTGAGATGGCAGCTTGGAGGATGCGCAACCGTCCGACGTACCTTTTTCATGAGGACCAGGAGGCATGGCTGGCGACGAAAGTCTGTTGGGTCCCGCTTTGTCAATGCTATCCCTGGCCCGCCATGACGAAGCTGGGCTTGTATTTGAAACAACAATTACTCCCTTCCTCAGCCTCCTCTTCAAGGGGACTGGCGGCGAGATGGTGGTGACAGGAGGACGCCCTCCTTCAAGAGGTACAATCCCCAAAGCCGGAGCGAAGCCAGGAGGGCCAGCTTCAGGTTGTATCCATGGATGAATCTGTGGTGGGTGACTTAGTCCACCTGCGGATTTGAACAATGAGCGTCTGACGAGCACCGCAGACACAGATGCATGAAGAGGTGAACTGACCAGGAATGACCGGTGGCACACCGTTGCCTACGGGGTTTAGGAGCGGGTAACCAAGAGCTAGACCACTCTCGAGGTCGTCTTGTCGTGTCGAGCGCTGCTGTGCAATCTCGACGGCGTCGACAAGTCTCCTGAACTCAGCTTCCTCCTGCTCCTCCTGCACCACGGAGTAACTGTTACCCATGCCGGCTATATCGCTATCAGGGAGGGATAGCCTGGGGCGACTAGGAAGGCACCGCACACCGCAGGTGCGAGTATATACTGGATCGCGAAGCGCCTGAGACTACCTATGACAGGCTTCTGGTGTTTCCCACTGACGAGAACTTGCACAGCGTTGCAGTGCTCCATTCCGAGAAATTCTGATCAGTGCTATAAACGACAGGTATGTAGTACGTACCTAGTAGCTCCGGTGAACGCGTTCGCGTTCAAAGTTAGCCTATGTACTCACTGGCAACACCAGAAGCAGGACACTGCAGCCCCGTCGACGGCTCTGGATCGAGGCTGTTCCTCGGCATTATCATGTCTGCGCGTCACCTGAGATGAATGCGCCGAGGTTAACGCCGTCAATGAAGAGCGCCAGGACCCGGGCAGCTGCACCAAATGTTTGTCCAAAAGTTGCGTATTCTGACTTCCTAATATGGTAATGGGCTCTGTCCAGAGTTTGCGTATTTGACGACCTGAAACCGGTTAAGCGCCCAAAACCCTGTCCCAATGTTGCGTATTTGAGGATTTGTCCTTGGGACTTCAGTGGTGAACGACATTAACACATTGTTTCCACACTCCTTCACACTCTACGATAGCATGAATGTCGATTTTCGACCCCTCTCAAGGTCCTGAACACTTTTCCGACGCTCTGCCCACCGCAACGACGTCGCGAGAGCGGACACGTGATTTAGACGCCCGGAAACCTTGTCCAACTTTGCGTACCGAAGGCCCAAATTCTTGCGTATTTGAGGCCAAATTTGGGGGGTCCGGCGGGACAATCATTTGGTGGAGCTGCCCGGGTCCTAGAGCGCCTGGCAGTGGGTAGTTTAGGGCAGGGGCGGTTCCCATAGGGCGCGTCCCCAAGTACTGAGTACATGAAGCCGCTCCCGTACCTGTAACTGGAGTCCGCACGTATTGCAGATCTGTAAGACTAGTTCTGCCATCGTTGACGACCATGTCGGATGGAATACGCAGGCAAGTGCAGAGTATGAGGCATCTGAAGCTTCGCTGACAACACCGAGTCCAGGAAAGTTTGCCAGTTGAACGACGATGTTCTCGCTCAGATCATTGCAGAACTAGTACAACAATCGACCTGTAACTTGCTTCCGCTCTCAGAAACGTGCCACTTATCGCGGACGCTCTGCAAGCCCTTCATATTCTCGCACGCAACTTGCCACATCGGCGAACCCGTTCGAAGCAGGAGAATGTTGATTCCAACCTTCATGTGGCCCTATATCAGGTGATTGCGACATCCACCATGATCCAGCTCGGAGCTAACGAAGTGCGCTAGATATCTTATGGTGATTGACGATTGTCCCGATCAAGCAGCTGGAGCATGGGTCCATGCAAGGTCTGCCATGCGACATCTCTACTACGCCCGAGATCCGTACCTTTGCGGGGTGTTGGAAAGCCCCAAGCTGTTCAGCCTTCTGCGACACATGCCACGCCTCACTAAGATATCCCTGAACCTTCAAGACTACCGCTGTGTACACGGTGTGTCATGGGCAACTCTCAAGTCGATCTTAGCCTTGCCGCAGCTACGCGAATTTTGGGTCGACCTACTCCTTTCACCGACCCAATCCCCCTCCCACAACGACGAGACAGATTTCTCTCCATTGACCCTGCTTCACCATGAACGCGGCGTATCAGACATTTATCCTCCTACCACCACCGAGAGAGCGAACATCCGTTATCTGCTCACGAAGCTCTGCCTTTCACTCGAAGTCCTAACTCTCCCCGCTGAGCTAGTTCCGGTTTCAGCCTTGTCATCCTGGAACTGGCCCCGCTTGCGCGAGCTGCGAGTACGCGGAGCGCGATGGGACAGCCCTTCCACGCCCTACACCACATTGTTCTCCAACATGCGTAACCTGCGGGTCCTCGTATTGGAGCTCTCCCTCTCCGTGGAAGCTGAACCTCGACCGATCTCGGATCCTGCCATGAAGGCATTCCCGTGGCCAGACCTGGAGCACTTTTCGGTGTCGCATCCAGTCGTTCACGACTCCGTCTACGCTCACCTGCCACGACGCCTCCGGGTGCTCACCCTGTCTTGTTGCCCCCACAAGGCTGAGAAGCCTGCTCTTGAGGCCTCCGACCGCGTGTACGCGTACCCGACCAGGACTGGCTCAGAGATACTTGAGATTCTGCAGCGCTGTCGCGCGCAGGAACTCCTGGAGTTGCAGATTGAGTATCACGCAGACGAGAGCGAGAACCTCCTCTTAGGCTTTTTGTCATCTGCATTCCCGAAATTGCAGTCCCTCGAGATCTATCGCTACCGGCACCCCAACACTGGCGACATCGCAGTGGTGAGTTCGACTTGCCTATGACCCACCTCTGATATCTGAGCTCCTTTGTGTCGATACCGGAGGAATTCGCGCAACTCCTCTCGCCGCTTGCAGACCTACGTCTTCTAAAGGTCCATATGGATCTCGAGAGCATGCCGACGCCGACCTTTCATAGACAACCCCGCCTGGAGTTCTGGGGTTATGATCGCCAGTCGATGAAGAATTTCGCGCACCAGCAAGACGTTGTTGCGACAAGCATCGCGCGCCACCTCACTTCGTCCATCGAGGAGATGTATCTCTGGACGCCCGACAGCTCGATGCGCCATCTGTGGTCCAAATTCCGAGTAACTCATTCCGCAGACGATACAGAGGCCGGAGGCGCAACTTCGGTTACTCGTGAGAGGGATGCTATATTCGCCGACCTCCCGTATGTATAGTATGTCACGCTGTACGACTCATCAGTATTGAGAATATACCGCCGACGACACAGCAGTGGTATGTACGTCTGAGCTCGTGGATCTTGCTGTTTGGCGTCGTCTGACGTCGATTCAGGTTCCAGCACGCATCTGCTGAGATGTTCGGGCCGCTCGCGGGCCTCCGTGGGCTCAAGGTTCACCTAGACCTTGAGAATACGCCGCAGCTTGGTGTCGATCTGGTTCACTCGGGAGGCTGGTAGACTCGGGACCGGGTCACGATGACTCGCACGCGTAGCTTACGCCTCGTCGCCGCGACCCCTGTCCGCGACGTAGCTTCGTCCGTCGCACCGGTTTACTTCGGATACTTCGGATAGTGAAGGACACCACTTGCCAGCGCAGTCGCATCTTGATGCTGATATCCATTTCGCATTTGCTCGGGCCGCGTGTTCGCCGTCTCCCGTTTTCAGAGCGCTTTTGCACCGACCATTGTTCTTCCCGACTTCCACCACCTATGATCAACAATGTCTTTTTCAAGCTCTCAGTTACACAGCAGCTCTGTCTGCTCTAGCACAGGTAAGGTCTGAGGTCATTCACAAGTTCAACGATCAGAACGCTCATGGGAAATAAGACGTTGACAGCACCGGCGCTTCCGTGCAGAGTGGTTGGGCTTCAGAGCTCGACGGGAGGATACTTCTCTCGGACCTTCCCTTGGAGGATTACCTCGACGAACTCGTCCCCTGCTCGTCTCCGTATGAATCCGCCAATCTCACCATCGACGCCAACGCGTTCTCCGATTACGAACTTGGAGATGGTTTAGAGGTGAAAAGTACTCCGCATGTGGTGCGTCATATTCGCCTACCACCTACACTCCTCTCCCTCATTTTGTCTCCTCTAGCGCAATGGTCTTGCCAGCCTTGTCGCTGATTTCGACGACGACATCCGACTCTCCTTCTGGGACTCGCACAGCGGCGACTACCGCTTTCCCCTCAGCCCCTTCGCTACAAACCACGCTAAGTCGTCCCCGGACATCTCGGTCTCCTTTCCTGGGGCTTCCGACGATGTGGAGGCTAGGTCCAGCCGATGGGAGGTCATCTCCATGTGCGTCGAGGCGAAGGACACGGAGAAAGGAGACCCCTTCCTTCACCACAAATCCGGTGCGACCAACGCGGACACCATCATTCAGCTCGCTCGGAACGCGCGAACCCTCATGCTTGTTCATGGATTCCTGTATTCCTTCGTCCTCGGCATTTATGGCGACATCGTCCGCATCGCTCGATTTGATCGCACCGTTTGTATCGTCAGCCGTCCGTTCAACCTACGCCACAACCTCCATATCCTTCAACGCTTCTTCTGGCACTACACGCATCCTATCATAGGTTCTCCTGTGGTTGGATGCGACCCGACCATTCGGCCCTTGACAATCAAAGAGAATACTTGGCTGCAGAAGCACCTCGCACGCGCTTGTGTCGAGCGTACAGACATGGACGTCTTCATGACCCGGCGGGTGGAGGTACACAATGACCATGACGGGACAGTAGTCCCCTACTTCGTCTACCAAGTCGTCGATGTCAATCCACGGCTCATGTCGCGATCGACCATCGTATGGCGGGCCATCAAGGACACCTATGCAGAGGACCAGCACGCCAGAAATGTGGTGAAGCCATGCATTCTCAAGGAATCGTGGCGTCATCTTGTTCGTCGTCCCGAGACTGTGTTCTATCGTCGCATGGCAAGTACGATCTCGGAGGAGGAACGCTGGGGTCTTCCGAGGCTGCTGGCCGGCGGAGACATCGGACAGCTGGAGCTGCGGACGTGGGAGTTGTGTTCTCCTCACGCCATCGGTCTTGCGTACGAGCGGCATCTCAGGCTTCCTATGTCGCCCTTCCCGGCCGCTTCGACATATCGCTATCCACCTTCGTGCCCGCTTCCCTGGCCTCAACATCAAACGGTCACCTGGGCCATCAATATGACCTCGAAGTACACTTATTGCGAGCGCAGCCACATGCGCTTCGTGACCGAAGAGGTTGGTCGACCGCTGACCGACTTCCGGGATACCAAGGAGCTTGTGACCGCCATGAGGGATGCCATCATAGGTACGTGTACTACCATCACTCACTGTAATGGTGACTGACGCATAGACAGGCCATCGGCTCGCCTGCAACAAGGCAGGTATTCTCCATCGAGACGTAAATCTGGGAAACATCCTCATTGTCGATGAGCCTTCGCCGGATGGACCTCTCGGATTTCTGCACGACTTCGACTACAGCTACATGACCGATGTTGCTCCCGGCCACGAATCAGCGCCTGCACCTAGCAATATTGACAGCACAGAGCTGAAGGAAAGAACAGTGCGTCAGAGCTGACAACCCACGCTAACGCAATCATTGACTTGGATGCTAGGGCACGCGGTATTTCATGTCTTGCGAGATCCTGAAAGGAAACCCCGGTCTTATCCACCGTGTCTACCACGACCTAGAGTCTTTCTACTGGGTCCTCGTCTGGATAGTCTTGCGGTATACCCGACAGAATCTAGGCAAGGCCATGTCGGAACTGGTCTTCGAATACGACATCGACGCTGCGTTACAGAAGAAGGTATGGTGGTTGATTATGCAGGGCAACTTCTTCGACGAACAACCCCTTATCATCGAGTGGAATGCTCCCCTCACGGAGCTGACGTCCAAGTTCAAGTCTCTCGTCGCGAAAATGTTGACATCTCACTACAAGGACAACCATCTGACACACGAAGCTGTCCTCCAACTCTTTGACGACGCCCTAGCGCAAACCGGGTGGCCGGAAGAGGACCGCGTCGAGTGCATCCGCCTGGATTCCCAGTCTCAACAGGATGATGCGGAACGCCTGCGCAAGCCATCCCCCGAGATACGCAGGATAGTGGCCAACGAATTCTCGATCCTCAAGAAGCGGTGTGCTACCGTTGCAGGGCTCGATGTTCCTCCCTCGATTCCCGATGAGAGCACTGGAACCGATGCAGGCCCTTCTACTGAGACGGAAGACCGGACGTCTAGCAAGAGGTTCAAATACGAAGTAAGTACATGCGGCAGCCATGGGGCCTCGTCCCTCGCCTCGCGCCCTCCTGGAAATACTGTAGGGCTCGCAGAAGAAGAGTAGGCATACTCAGTAGCCGGCAGTTGTAATTTTCTGGCGTCCGGCCGCATGTATCTCTAAGTAGTCTCTTGCAAAGACCTCTATCATCTCAGACGTTTCGAGGATCATCACCTCCAACACGTGTTACAGATGCTCAGACAGCTTGATCATTACCAGTTTTGTGACCGCGGTCGTGTGTGCTCCGGGCGACAAGGTTCTCAGTGGGTTCGCACAAATACAAGGACGAGAACATCGCCATGCAGGTAAGTACTCATTGTGGAAGCATGCGATGACTTTCAAAATGTTGCATTGTGGGCCCTCGCGGCAGCGGCACGGTTGCCAGTCGGCAGCAAGCTTCCATTAATGTCAGCCGTTATAATTCCTCGACAACAGTATGCTCTCGTGGCTTCCCATGTCTTACAGTGATTTCACGGACTTGGTGGTTAGCGGCGGACTGCGGGACGGTCGGGCCGATTGGCGCGCACCCAATCAACTCGCATGCGCGGGCGCCACTGCGTGCTACACGTTCATGTTCAACTTGTCTTCAGCTTCAGCACTCGCCTCCATGTTCTCACAGATTCTCGATAGCCGATAAATCAAGTGAGTCACCTACGTCGAAAATGCCATTTACCGGACGTCGGAGTAGCTGACTCTGTTATCCAAGTCAAATTCGGGCGAACAAAGGCTCTCACGTTTCTCGCTTTGTCCTCAATAGCAGCACGCTGGCTACAATTACTGATTGAAAGGCACCCTCGATCACGATTAGGAAGCTCACCACAAGTGCGTCCGGTACCGCTTATGCGGCGTCGTGCCCTGATCGTGTTCCTGATTATGTGTTCCCCCAAACCACCTCCGACAGTATAAAAATGTCAATCTCAACAGGCTCACTCCGTGGCCACTACATCCTCTCTGGTGGTTCAGGTATGGACTCCAGCATCTACGCTACTCCTCACTCTCTTCGCTCTATCGTCTCACCAACCAGCATAGCGTTCGTCAAGCAAGGCAACCCGCTGGTCAAAGCCTCCTGGGACAGCGAACTCCGCGGTAGGATCCATGTCTACCACTCTGGCGATGTCGACGAGTACATCAATGTTCTTGTGCCCTGCTCTGTTCCCTATGCTCGCGATGAGGCCCTGAACGGCCACACCGTCTTCGCCGATTACAAGCCAAGGAAAGGAGGAGAAGTAGAGAGTTATCCCGCGCTGGTGAGCACCGTTTACGTCTATCCCTCGTCGAACTGTTAGCTAAGTCTTCGTAGATATCTGGATTCGAGACTCTGGCCGCCAAATTGCCAGCTGCGAAGAAGCTCACATTCGTGAACTCCCATAGCAAGAAAATGTTCTTCCCTTTCCGTGCCTTTCGGCAACAGCACCACGCCTCTGAGCCGGACATCGCCATCTCCTTCCCTGGAGAACCCCTCGACTTCGCCGACGTCGTCGACCACCGGTGGTTGAAGATATCAATGGTCGCCGAAGTCAAACCCACCGAGAGCGAAGACCCTTTTCCAACACACAAGAAGGGCCAGGCAAATGTGGATCGAATCATCCAGGTCGCCCGCAACGCCCGTAACCTCTTGCTCACTCACGGCTTCCTCGTTACATACGTTGTCGGGATCTATGGGGGCGTGGTCCGCATCGCCCGGTTTGATCACACATGCGCGGTCGTCACCCCTCCGTTCAAGCTCAAGGACCGCCCAGATCTCCTGCAACGCTTCTTCTGGCACTTCGTTCATCCCCGGGTTGGCACCACCGTCGTCGGTTGCGACCCCTCTGTCCATCGACTCACCCCCCACGACATCAACTGGGTTCGGTCGCAACTGCTCCTCGCTGGCGAACGAGACATCAGCAAGGAGATGGCAGAGATCACCAAGGGTCGTCGGGTCAAGGTCTACAACGAGCGTACCGATGAGGATGAGTGGTTCATCCTGTACAAGGTCATCGACATCAACGCTCGTCTCTTCTCCCGTGCCACCACCGTGTGGGGAGCGCTACGCTACACCGGCCTCATCCGGGAGGATGGTTCTCCTGTGGTCCCTTTGAAGATCAACAAAACATCCACCACCCCATCCTCGAGCAACCCTTCCCTCGATCCACCGGTGTCCAGACCGATGATTCTCAAGGAGGCGTGGCGTCAGGTTGTCCGTCAGTCCGAGGCGGCCTTCTACGAGCGGCTGGAACGATGCATTCCGCCAGAGAGATGGTGGGGCCTGCCGCGCCGGGCGTGCGGCACGGATCTCGGGCAACGCGAGGTTCGTGCCTGGGAGGAGGCCGGGCAATATCTCGGAATTCTAGGGGACCAACGTCAGTTGAGAGTCTCCGAGCCCTTACCACCGGTCGAAACTGAGCCCACCGCTGAGGAACCGGAGCCTTCTTCCCCGACCACTGCTCAAGTGGATACCGTCGCCGCAGAAGAACCGGTCGCTCCCAAGGTTCCCAAGCCGTTCCCGCTTCCATATCCCCAGCATCAGACGTTCTCCTGGGCCATCGCCAATGGCGCTCAGTTCACGTTCCGTGAACGCAGCCATATGCGAATTGTCGTCGAACAGGTCGGGCGACCGTTGACCGACTTCAAGGATACCAAGGAGCTAGTTCGTGCGATGCGCGATGCAATCATCGGTAAGTTCTCGTTGCAAACCTCTTGTTCCGTCACCCTAGACTTATACTCATGATTATGATCAGGACACAAGCTAGCTTACGAACTGGCAGGCGTTCTCCATCGCGACGTCAGCGTCGGGAACATCTTGATTGTAGATGATTCAACGTCATGTGAATACACCGGGTTCCTCCACGACTTCGATTATAGTTCCATGGGGCCCATTCCCGGCAGTACCGAAGAGCCCTCCTCGAGCGCCACGGCTACCGCTGGTAAAGGCAAGGTCAACGATGTCAACCGAAAGGAGCGAACAGTGAGTTGTATATGTCAGATTTTCATCAAATCAACTGCTCACGCACCTGTCACGCATCAGGGTACATACTACTTCATGGGCTATGAGCTCCTTCGTGGGGTAGCCGTCATCCACGGAGTGCAACATGACCTGGAGTCCTACTTCTGGGTCCTGCTGTGGGTCGTACTCCGTCACACAACCATCAACTTGCCGGCCAACACCTGCGAGACAGTCTTCCAGTATGGCGACGACAAGAAGGCCCGTGATGCGAAGCGTACCTGGGTTGGCGAGGACGACGAACGCGAGGACGAAGTCCAACTGGTCGTGATCGACAACGAGCCTCTCACTAAACTCCTCTTCGACTTCCGCGCACTCGTCCGGCGGTCCATCATCCAGTGGAGAACCTTCCGTCTCACTTACGACAATGTGCTCAAGCTATTTGACACTGCCCTAAACAAGGAAGGGTGGCCGGCCAATGACCGCCGCGAGTGTACCGCGATGAAGCCACCTGCCGTACCGTCTTTGGTCGCTCCCCGGTACGCCATTCCGGCCGCCGAGGCTCCCCACTCGACCGGCAGGGTGGCGTCGGCTCCTCTGCCCACCTACCACGACCGGTTCCTCGCCGCACAACGTGAACTGTTCGCGATCCAACCCCCACGGATTCCGCCCATGGGCTACCGGCACTCCGTGGCCGGCATCGTCACCTACTCCGAGCCCAAGAAGCGCCTCCTGGAAGAGGACATCCCAGAAGATGGACCCGTCGCCGGGCCACCGAGGTCTGATGGGCATGTTCCTACTTCGCCCAAGCGGCCGCGGATGGAGACTGTGCGAGGGGACGAGTCAGACATGGATGTGTGAGAGGAGCTCAAGGATGGTCATGGAACGCTTGGTAGCAATTTTTAGCACTGTATCATTCTGAGTATGTACGTCGAGGGGTCACCGTGTATGATACCAGCCGTTTGGTATCCTCTAATTGATGTGTACCATCTCGTCCCGCGCTCGAGTATATCCCGCTACTCTACTTAAGGTGGACAGGTATCAACCGAGGTCCTGCATTGACTATGTCTTGAACATATCCGTGAGCCTCTGTAGCATTGAGCGTCGACCTCTTGCACGTCCTCCGCCACACGCGCATGACCTGGGCCCCAGACGCTTCGAGTCCCTCCCGGTTGTGGTTCATCGGGAGGCTCGGCTGGCTAGAAATCCAGCGCTATATCATGTACGAGGTAGCAAGCGTCGATCGGCGTAGGTGCTCGCAGCTCGCTCGTCCCGGGCAACGCGCGGCTCACGAGCACACGACCAGCCTGCGTGTCCTTGTCCGTGCCAGCCTCGCTTTCCGCCTTCACCGACGCTCTTGCCAAGACGCCCGACTGGGAGTGACCGGCCGCCGACGAGCGAGCGTGCAGGCCGGTCGAGGAGAAAGTCGTATCTGTCGTCCGCTTTCCAGTTCGCACCCAACCGCGACCTCCAGTTGGACCCTCACCGCATAAGACCACGGGAACACGGAAACACGGAAACACGGGATGGCGGGCTTTCAGGGAGGCGTTCGCACAAGGCGCGACGCGAGCTGGAGGATGCATGTGACGCAAACGAAAGAACCCGATCCTCGCCGAGCAGCTCGACGTATTGGACGGGGCTCTCGTAAGAAGTTGGCAGCCGGTACCAGTCCAGGGCAGAGTGGAGCTGTTGATGGTGTAGGGTGCTGCGTCCGGTCTGCAATATTGAACGAACCTTGCCCAAGCTGTGGAGCGCGAGCGCGCCGAGAGTTCATATTGGATCTCGCGAGGCTGTCTTGCAAAAGACCCGCGCGGTGGAATGGGAAGACACGTATGGCCACGCAAAGCGACGCAGCGAAGGGCGGTAGTTGTGCGGATCTGTATGGGCTCATAGTCCCACGCGTTCTTATCTGGCGGAACGACTTACGACTTGGGCATCCTGACCGGACAGCTTGGCTCGTACCGTCAGAGCCGGGGAACGCCAAGCACGAAGGTCTTCCCTGTATGATAAACTATCGGAATCACAGTCTGTGTCGAATCGAGGGCACTACTACTCACACGCGCACGCCCGGGAATCCGGCGGCCCGAGGTACCAACTCGTTTCTTGGCTGGCCGACGGACGTTCTGACAATGAGACTCAAGGTGACAACGGCCCTCGGCCCTCGGACCTGCGATGTGCATGAATGCGAGCATCAGTCACCGACGCAGACCAGCCAGAGTCAGAGAGGACGTACACGCACGCGCAACGGAACCGGCACCTGGGCCTCCGACACTTAAGGAGACGTCCTGGCCTCAGACAGTCGTACGTGCGTCTGAGCCGTCACTTGAGTGTCGCAGACAGGAAGACGTGCTTATGCGCGCTGACAGTTTCCGGTCCGAACGCAGAACAAACTGGTATCTTCGGATGCGCTGGTCAGCATGTCGTCCATCAACGAGATGGAACAGCACGTCCCACTTGGTCCCGCACAGACATAGTCGCTCACTCATCTCCGCCGGGGCTCGACTCGAGCCCCGCCGGAACGCGACCGCCGGGAAGCTATCTCGTCGCATGCATCTATATCTTAGTCGTACGCTGACGCAGGCTATAGCACGAGGAGGATGGCGAAATCCGTGCTGCTCGATGCAACGAAGGTCGTGGGGACTCACTAGGCCGGGAGTGCGGCACCTGAGTCCCAGGGCGCCCAGCACCGGACGCTATAGGAGCGGCTGCTGTGCGGTGACTGTGACTGTGAGCAAACGGATAGGCGGGGAAAGCGTGTTGCGAACGTACTGACAGGTGCATCGGTGGACCGACCTCGACTCCGCTTCTTCGAAGTCCTGAGAAGGTCACTCACCAAGATGCCAGCTTGAGCGACGCGGGGCCACGGGCGTGCGTTGCTGTTTTGGACACGGTCGTATCGTCGTTGCAGAGAGCAGAGGGGTATCATGCGTGTATATGCGTGCATTCCAATGACTGAGAGACAGCGAGGAAACCCGAACAACCGAGCTGCGAAGTTACACTGTGAAGGACGACTAAATGAGTCCAATAAATGAGACAGACGTGTGTGTATGCGCACCTACGAGGAAGCCCCAATGAGGGGGATATAAGTTAACAAGCAGCAGGAAGCGACGCACAACCAGCCATTCCGAACTCATACAGAAAGTTTGAATCCTCCCACCCATTCCCGTTCTCCTTGTCCTCGGCAACTAGCGGTCTGTGAACATGCCTGGGAGGTCCTTCATCTCGAGCATGATAACGCCGGCCTCCTCGAGCTCGCCCTCGATCTCCTTCTCGACCTCCAACGCGCTCGTGATCAGCCCGTGGTTGTGGTACTCGACGCGGTCGTACGTCGCATGCGCCCCGCGCACGAGCAGGACCTCGTTCCCGCGGCTCAGCGCCGCGCTGCACGTCGCGCGGATGCAGAAGTCGCTCTGCATCCCGACCATGATAATCTCCGCCGTCGGGGGGATGATTTGCCCCAGCTCCGTGCCCACAAACGCGTTGTTCTTGCGCTTGTCCACGACGAACTCCCCGGGCAGCGGCGCGTTCACGAGCTCCCACCCCGGAGTGCCCGTCTCGTCGGGCTCGCCGGCGTCCCCGGCGTTGCGGACGTGCACGATGCGCGGAGGGGGAACGGCCGCGCGGGCGCGGGCGAGGATCGTCGCAATGTTGGGGCCGACGGTGGCCCCGGCGGGGATGCCCGCGGGCGGGTCGCGGAGCATGTTGTGCTGGACGTCGAGGACCATGAGAACGCGTTTCGGGTCGTCGTTGAGGTTCGTCTCAGCGAGGATGGACGACTCGGGGGTGGTCTCTGCGGACGACATGGCGGGCTGTTCGAAGTGCAGGGTGTGTGTCTGGCTGAGGACGTCGTCTCGGGGAGTGAGCAGGACGTGTCGTGCAGCGAGGACAGAGAAGAGCTCGCCGTCCGCCCACTTAAGTCGTGTAGACGCCCCCCGATGAGTATCGGCGATCGCTGATCGATCGCTTTCGCATGACGTCACCCCTTATTACTTCGACCTTGGACTCTCTTGGTCCACGAGAATACTGCTCAAGTTACTGAAAGGTAGGAGTATCATTGTCCGCAGAGAGAATATATACCTGGAGATAGGCAGGAGGCGGGGACGGAGCCATAATTTAGTGGAATCTTAGGCAACCACTGCCGCAGGATCCTCGTAGCAGAGATGGCCATTAACGGTCAATAACCAGGTCGAGGTCCGGGCTGCAACGTGCTCCAGGAATGTTCCTAATACGCTCATATGTCCATAATTAGTAGTGCTGTAAAATGCTCACGCGGTGGGCACTGCGTGTACTTACTTGTGTGGCGTTTGGTTAGCCCAACGCAAGTGCGGATCTTATTGCGACCCTGGAAGATCGCGTCCGATGGTCACCACAGAGCAGGACAGGTCTAGGCCTCATACCGGTGTGTGCATGAGGTCCGAGGACGTATGTACGTCCGCATCAGATACGGGTGTGTCGAGGGTGGGTCTGGACTAGGACATGTCAAGCTAAAGCTAGCGCGACCGCAAGAGAGACTCGGGGTTCGCCCACTTCTTTTTCCGCTTTAGCAATGACGGCGCACTCGTCAGCGCGGACTCCAATCTATCACCGGAAGGCGCTATGCGGCATGCCGCAGGAATGTAATGAGAGGAACCTACTCCGTATGACTTCGGATTCGAGGGAGAGATAAGGTGTACTTGCCGGCCTGCGTACTGCTCCAGACCTTCGCAATGGTAACAACGTAAGCAAGCCCCTTGCGTATGTGCTGTAAATTTGTCGGAGCGCAGTCAGCTCAGCTCAAGTCAGCAGTAACTCAAACACGTTAGCAACGCACGACGATGGCAGCCCAGCAAGCGTTCGCCGCACTTCGCACCCCCTTCGAAGCTGAGGTGAGAAACTGAACACCGAGGTAAATTACGCGCAAGCTTGAATGGAAGCGTTCTCACCGGTAAGTACCATGTGTGGGGTCGGCGGTCCCAGTCGGACTTCATTCCGCTCGCGGAGGGCTTAGGGCACAGAGCGGAGATGACTAGTACTGTGCACGCCGTGGCGGTCGAGGCCTCTGACCACTGGAGGGATCAGTATTGATGAACCGAGGCCCTCACTTGAGCGTTCATGTCTTTGGCCCTCAGACCTCTATGTGACATGGGAGTTTGCTGTCGATGGCGCCAGAGGGGTGGATGGCTATCGAAGGATGAAGCTGACTCGCGGACTGTCCGTGGAGCTCTGGAGACTCGCTGGTATTCAGCGCAGTGGGCGACAGCGGTATCGGTCCGGTGGGCAGAGTCGCAGACCCGAGTCAGGCTGACAGCGTGCGGAGGGATGCAAGCTCCCGCTAGTCGGTCGGCCCAGTGTCGCGCGAAGACGAGGTTCCAACTGGTCGCGGTCAAAAGCAGAGTCAAGACGGCGTTGTGGCGGCCCGGCACGCGGAGTGACGGACCGGCGCTGTTTGCCTATGTTGTGTGCAGCTTGACCGAAGCGTTTTTCCGCAAATTCTCTCAGTGAGTCGACAACCTGCAGAGCTTCGTGTACAGGTGAGTAAGACCTGAAGCTTTGAAGGTGCGTGCACACCTCTGAGTACTGAGTACCACCACCGTGACACTCACATGCCGAAATCGCGCGATGTACTTGCCAGGTTGCGAGTAAGTAGCCGGGTAGCCCAGATGAAGTGCATACATAGTCACAATACTAATTGATATTCCCGCAGGTTCTGAGGCCTTCAGTAGGTAAGTACTGAGTCTGTCCGCGAACACCGTCCTCCACTCGAATACACGGCCTCTCACACCTAGGCTGCCTATCCTTCGCCGGACCTCACAAAAATTGGATGGCGCGGGAGGCTGAGCGTCGCCTGGTTCGCTTGAGCCCGCTCGGCCCCCGACGACAAACCGCACGATGGCGACGGCATCCAGGAGGATGAGCGAGAAACGTAAGTAATCAGTGAGAAAGTTTGCGATGACGTGGTGTGCAGGTCCGAGTCCTCGCCCCGGAAACTTGAAGTCGAGCAGGCCGGAGCTACCTTTGACCGTCGACATCCGCTAATCTACAGTCCCTGGACGAGTCTTAGGCACCTTCTTCCCTCGGCTCTTTGATTTGTGTGCGCCCGTGGCCCGCCGCGGTCGGTCGGTCTTTCGCCGCTTAGATGGCCCGCCACCTCCCGACGGCGCTCGTGCCGCCGCATTCGCCTTACGTTTGGCTCGTAGGTGCGTCATCATTCTCTGCTGTTGTGTGGGTTGGCGTCACAGACGGAGGCGGCGGCGGCGGCGGGGTATTCAGCAGTAGGTGCACTGTACATGACAGGCACGTTGTCGCCAGGAGAATCAGCCGGCTGGCCAGCGGCATCCGTGTCGTGGCGTCCATTGTCCTTGTGGGGCGGCATGTCGACGTTCACGACGCCGTCATACTCGTCCTCCTCACTCTCCGTTGCGATCTCGTCGCACTGCGCACTCACAATGCTGTCCTCCACGATGTTCTCCGGGAGCGTGAGGGCGCAGCGAACGAAGTCGTTCTCTGGCCACTGTGCCGGGTCAGCGACCGCCTTGCAGAAGATCCCAAGTACAGAGTCGTAGGCGAGGGGAACAGGAGGGGGCGCCCTGTGCTCGAAGCGGGTGCGAGAAAGGAGGGCGCGGAAGTCCTCGATGAGCGCGGTCAGCGGGGCGTTGTCCGTGACAGAGAACTCGGAACTCGAGCTGCGGCTCGCCGGTGTCATAATCGAACGGGTCGATCCACCACATCTTGGCTGCAGCCGCAGTGAAGTCGTCGCCGGTTCTGAAGAGCTTGTAGCAGTAGTCGGCGGCTAGACTGTGCTTTGTGTGGCGCAGGACGAGCCACATGAGTACCCAGTAGAAGGACTGCAGGTCGTGGCGGACGCCGTGGACGGTCCTCTTTGATAGCAGCAATTCGAGAGCCATGTAGTACGTGCCCTGAGAGTGATTGGAATGGCACGTCAGGATGAGGATGAGGCTCAGACACTGTAGCTTACCGTTCTCTCTTTCCGACGATCGTCACAAGGGAGCCGCCCTTCATATTGCGTCGTCCAAGAAGCAGCTGGCGGCTTAGACGGTTGTGATGGTTCCATAGGGATGCGGCAATGCGAGTCGCGCGCAGAGAGATGTCCTACACTGGCAGTATAGGAAGACAGGGACGAAGACGTTGTGCTGATAGAGGCTGCTAGATGGTGATGGTTGCGGTGAAGTTGAACCTATGTTAGCGCCTGTCGTCCTGGTCATCAGCCTGCATAGTGGCAGCGGCAGACTAGAGTCCGCATAATACGACTCGTGATCAGAGACCGGAGTGCTACTACATCTTTCTTCGTGCATCTTGCCAGTGTCACTACCACCATGCCGTGACGCACGGTGTACGCCTGATTCCTCTATGGACTATCTGCCAGCAGTCGCTTGACACTGTAATACTGGCACCACTTACGAAGTACTCACACCCTGCCCCTCTCTACTCTTCCTCCTGCAGTGCCCTCCCGTGAACAACTCGGAAACGTGCCCAGTTCGAGCGACGCGGCGCCGTCGGGGTGAATATAGACAAGATGTTTACGGACGAACTCAACTCGCGCGCAAAGACATCCGCCATTTCGTCCACAACAAGGCGGAATTCGTCCATGGATGATTTAGAGTAGAACCCGCCTGCGCCAAGCATCAAAGCGAGGCCCGGAAGGGGCATCTCCGGGTGGTCTAGGTGGATCTTGAGCTCGGAAAGTTGGGCGAGCGGACGTAACAATCGCGCGATGCGTTCCTAGTATCCCATCAGCGTTTGACCTCACAAAACTGGCTATCGAAACACATACAATAGGCACATCATCCACACCAGCAGGCCTGTACCGTATCAACTTGAGACGGGTGAGGAGCGGGTAATTCTGAGCGATATACTGCAGGAACTCGTCGTCTCCGTCGTTAGCGCGGTATTCAAGCGTGAGGTGTCGAAGCATCGTTGTCCGCGACCGGCGCAAGACTTCGTGCATCTCAGCAGAGGAGAGGAGGAGGAGGGGCCGCGGAGCGTCACTTGGGTCCCACTGTCGATATGGGCTCAGATATTCATGATACAAGTGGCGCCAACAGCACAGGGATAGGGTGCGCAAGGTCGGCGGGAGATGATCGAAGAGCGGATCGGCGGAATCGGGATAAGTGACCACGAGTTCCTCCAGGACTGGACAGGGAAACGGGTCGGTGTGGGCCCCCCGCCAGATTATACCGGTGCGTACCGGAATATCCTTGGTTGACGAGAACTTGAGAACGAGGGATTGTAAATTCAGTAGGTGAGAAACACTGGAAAGAAGGGACGACAACAGGCTGTCAGACGGCTCTCCTCGCAGAGCGAGGCGCCGCAGACGAGGCCAAGGGTTTTGGGCGAAGAGGTGAATGGGTGCTGACTCGGTAGCCAGAGTCAATATCTCCAGAGTTTCTTGCAGCGCTGCGAGAGTAATGCTCAACGCTCTCATCTCGTCGTTATAGTTAGGTTGGGCGGTATATGGTGATTCGATGTAGTATGGATCAGCTCGTTTGCGTAGGAGGTATTCAAAGGATGTGAGGTGGCCAGTGGGCTCGATGCGGAGTTCGTCACTGGGGAGCAGTTCAGGGCAGAAGTGAAGCTGATCAAGCTTGAACTCGCGGATAACCGGGAGAGACAGCACCGACTGCAATGCTCGCCATGACAATCCGTGCGGCTCTTCACCACACTGATAGAGCGTCACCGAATGGAGCCGCGGCATGCCCTGAAGCCACTGATCGACAAGCGGTCCTCCGAGGACAAAGCACAGCGTTGAATCTGGGTTGAACTTGTCGAGGCAATCGTCCCGGACCATCAGGTACCTATCGGAATGTAAGCATGGTGGCTACATAGGCACGACAACATGAATGTCATACTGGACATGCGGCCATGCGGAGGATGGCAAGAACATCTGCGGTCCAGGGGGACGGAATTCCACCGGACAGAAACATCGACGGAAGAGGACCGGCATGCAGGCCGCGCGGACCTGACGAGACGTTTGCGAGAACTCATTCAACCCGCCTGCGTGCAACAGTAGTTCGAGAATCTTGCACAACACGTCTTCGTTCAGCAGCAGCAATCTGTGAGTTTACTGGGTCACAAATTGAGCGGTGGTATATCGATCGGCTCACGAAGTGGACACGTCGGTCCCGGGGGTCATTCTGGTCGAAAGCACGAGAGAGAACTTTTGCTCATGTTCGACTTGTCCCTCGTGTAGAATGTGGTCCCTGCCCTAAAGCGAGGGCGTCTGATATGGGGATGATTCGCCAGAAGTTGATCCGAAAGGAAGTGTTGGCACCTTCGCCCTGTGCAGGCTTGTCTTGGCAGTGGGTCCTGGAATCAATATGCTACCTCGACCTCAGCCTTTCTTTCAGACGCCGCGGCTGGCGTGAGCGATTCAAGAGCGAGTTGCTGTAACAGTATACTGGGTAAGTACTGGCACGGTCACGGACGCAGTGGACTTGACTTGCTTGTATGACCGAAAGCATCTCTATGTCGTTCACATCGTCATGATTCACACCGAGATCGTAGGTGCAAAGCTCAAGCATGAAGGTCTGCATGCTGGACGAGAGAATAACGCACCCGACACAGCGGTCCGAATGCCAGGAGGCCAGCGGAAATAAGTAGCGCCTATAGACCTTTACTTATTACCGCCAGGCTGCCCTGAACAAGCGGTGGGCTGCCATCGTCACTCGTGTATAGACAACTTCGCAAGTAAGTCACTATAGTCTATGGCCGCGTTGCGGGACCGTGGACAGCTCTCCGAGTTTGCGGCTAGAAATTGAGTACATCCATTTCCCAAATCCCATTCGCCGGGTATTCTCAGACTTCTGCTCGCCGCGGTAGCGCTACTTACGTGCTGCTGCAGCCTGCAGGTATGGCTGCCACGCGATGGGTATCATCCCTTCACGCTGCCTCCAAACTCCTAGTCCAGATAGGTACTCATGACATCCCCGCTTTCGCGGACAGAGAGAGCTTCGCCACTCAGACTGGCATTGAAAACCTCGTGAATTCACAATCGGTGAGGTGCGTGAGCTTACTGTGAAGTGTCTTCAGAACAACGCGACAGTGTCGTCAGTCTGATTTGTGCACGAAAGAGATCATGATTTACATAACGGAGAAGTGGGAGTACATGTCATCGCGAAGAAGGAGAGTCACGGTGGCGCGAGTCGAGCGAATGACCAGCATCGCAGTAACTCATAATGTGCATACGTCTCGCCACCCTCTCAGCCCGAGCTGCCTGCTGCCTTAGGACCGTCCACCACGGCCACCTGAGCCCCGACGAGTCGTGTGGCGCTTCGTCCCCCGGCTCCTTGAGCCACTGCCGTTGCGTGCGACCGGAGGAGGGGGAGGATTGGTCTTCCGCCGCTTGGACGACCCACTGCTGCCTGATGGCGCTGGGCCGGGCGCAGGTGCTGCAGTGTCGGCGTTGCGCTTGGTTCGCGAGCGCGTCGTCGGCCCCTCTGGCTGCGGCTCGGCGTCATCCGCAGAGGCGTCGTTGTCAATGACAGGATCATTGTCGACGGCAGGTCCATTGTCGAGGGCTGATGTGTCATCGAGAGGAGGTATGTCGTCGACGGGCTCGTCGTGTGAAGGATCATCGTGGTGGGTTGGCACGCCGACATCATCCATGTCGTCGTCGAAGGAGTCCTCGATGTCATCCTCGACTACGTCCACATCTATACCTTCTCCCTGATCCCCCATCAGGGTCTCGTCGCCCGGGGCGCCCACGATCGCGGTTTCGACAGTCTTCTTCAGAAGGTGGCAGTCAACGAAGTCCGACGTTTTTGGCCAGCCTTCACTCCCGACAGCCTTGCGGAAGATTGCGAGGACAGAGTCGTAGGTGAGCGGAATCGGAGGAGGGCCACGGCGGTGATAAATGGAGTCTGAGATGAGAAGTCTAAAATCCTCAATAAGCGTGGTCAGCGGTGCGTTGTCCTTGACCTCGAAAACGATATCCTGTTCCCCAGTAACGGCATTGTAAGGATCAATCCAATGGCTCTTGGCTTGCGCTGCGGCGCCCTCATCGCCGAATTTGAACAACTTGGCGCAGTACCCTTGGCCTAGACAATGTTCCGTGTGGCGCAGAACAACCCACATGAGGACCCAATAGAACGATTGAAGGTCTTGTGGAACGTCATGGATTATCTTCTCAGTCTCGAGGATTTCCAGAGCCATATAGTAGTATGTGCCCTGTGAGTTTCATCAGTACATTGACTTGGATCAGGTCAACCATAGATTTGAAGTACCGTTCGCTCTTTCCGAGGATCGTCGCTGGAGGGCTTTTCTGCGTCGGACGTTGAAGGATTTCCTGGTGGATCAGGCTTCATGGAGCTATAGTCGAAGTCATGAAGGAAGCCGTTCCGTTCAGGATCGGACGAAATCAAGATGTTGCCTAAGCTGACATCCCGATGCAGGATCCCGGCAATTTCCCAAGCCGTCTTGTGTCCTATCGGATCGTGTTAGTCAAGCAAATTCAAGACTAGACATGAACATACCTTCAATTGCCGCCATGATCGCACAGACCAACTCGAAGGTGTTCGTGAAAGTAGTCAAGGGGCGTCCGACGTCCTCGACGACGATCCTGATTTGGCTACGTTCGCGATGAGTGTACATCGCCCCCTTTGCCAGGGTCCAGGAGAATGTCTGATGCTGAGGGTATGGAAGTTCGAAGGCCGCATTCTGAGGTGCCGGCCCGCGCGCCGACGAAGTGGCGGGTGGAGCTTGAGGAGGAGGGGCTGTGCTCGTTGAGGTGTGCAGTCGCAGGTCTCGTTCAGCTTGCGACATGGCGGACGCGTTAGGAGAGGATCGCTCCCACTGCCGGACTTCCTCCTGTCCTTGGTCCCCGCCGCATACGAATCTTGCCAGTCCTTTCCACTTGGTCTCGTCTTCTCCGAACGTCTGCGCCATGCGCTTGTAGAACTCCGTCTCGGGTGTGCGGACGAGTTGACGCCATGCCTCTTTGAAGATGACAGTCTTCCCCGGAGTGCTGGTGGTCGGAGACTGAGTGGTCTGAGAATCTTCGGAGCTGGCCTCCGACTCGTCAGAACTGCGCTGCGAGTCATCAGAACTGCGCTGCAGGTCGTCAGAAGCGGTGTCTGAGTCGTCGGCATTGAAATTGCGGGTGTCCTCCATTGCCCGCCAGACAGTCGTAGCACGAGAGAAGAGACGAGCGTTCACGTCTACGAGGTGGTACAGCAGGTACGTCTTGTACGTCTCGTCGGCGTCGTTGAGCACGACGACGCGGCGGCCCTTGTCGATCTCCGAGGTGAGAGCCTTGACATCCTGCCCAGCTTTCCGCAACTGAGACCTGATCCACTCCTTCTCGTCACTGTGGAGCTTGCGAATGGAGGGATCGCAGCCGACGACGGTCGGTCCGATCATGGGGTGTGCAAAGTGCCAGAAGAACTTCTGAAGGAGACGCGGGTGTTTCCGTAGACTGAAGGCCTCCGAGACGACGGCGCACGTGTGGTCATAGCGCGCAATCCGAACATTGTCGCCGTAGATGCCGATAACGAAGGCCGCGAGGAATCCGTGGGCGAGGAGAAGGTTGCGGGCATTGCGAGAGAGCTGAATGGCCGTGCGATTGTTCTCCTTGCCCGCTCTCCCAAGCACGAAGGGATCCTGCTCCGGCTTCGACTTGACCTCCATTGCTATACAGATACCCTGCCACTCCATGAGCTTCAGGCTCTCATCAGAAGTATCGGCTCCAGGGAAGCCAACGGAGATATCAGGGGACGAGGCATGGTGGTTTTCGGCGAAGGCGGCAAATGGAAAGGGCATCATCAGCTTGCGCGTGTTGTGGAAAGTCGGCTTGTGCGCAGGGTCGAAGGAAGCAACGAGTTTGTTCAGTCCGGTAACCTTTCCGCCAAAATGTGAGCAGAGTCTCGAGCTGCGATCGTATACTCAGTACGCACCAATCCGGGGTAACTCTTCACCTCCTTGCCCTTCCGCGAACGATACTGGGAGAATGCGCCGGTGACATCATCCGTGAGTGTGTATGAATGAGAAGACGGAACGAAGGTGTCGATGAAGTCGGTTGTTCGCCCAGGGTAAATGTGGATTCGACCACTGAGCTCGGCTTTCCAACCATCGTAGACGACAGGACTGGCTTGAAGAACTTGTGCAGGCGTGTTAGCAGTGCTGGCCGACCTGGCAGAGCGGGTGGTAGCGTATGAGGCCATACCTGCGCTGCTCACAGAGCGGCAGGTGGAAGTGCCGATGCAAGATGTTGAGATGGACATTTTATAGTCGGTTCAGGTGGGTGGTTGGGAAGGACAATGGGTCTGTATATAAGCGCCCCATGTTCGGCAGGATTCCCCGTGCCGCACAAAGGAACTGCATCAATCACCTGAGCGTCCAAGCGAGGGAGAATTCCTGACCTTGTGGGTTGATCGGATGGCCCAAGGGGGCGAGGTGACGCTGCGGTGGTTCGGGACAGGATCAGCCTGTCACGCAGCGAACCAACAAGCGGTCTGGAGGCGGTTAATTGGAGGCGTGTGAAGGTGCGAGCTTGGGAAGTGGCGATTGTCACGTTTACTGGCGCGATATCATGCTAAGAGGTCGTTTGGTCAGACTGACCAAAGAACCTTAATTTGGCTAACAAAACCGATGGCTTACAATGCACATTCGCACCCGCACACGTTGGGCTCTGTTGGCGTGGGTAACTGGCTCAGCGTAGAAGATAGAGGCCCCGCGTGCCGCGTCGGTTAGGGCGGTGGTGGTGGTTGTGGCGGGTCGGAAGTCCAACTTGAACGCTGTGAGCGCCCGACCGCTCTTCGGATGTTTTCAGGCGCCAGCCACTCCACTCTCTAACCACCATTCTCCGACCATCACAAATCGGCTGTTCTTGCCTTGTCTTGCCTATCCCAAGGTTCTCACTGGTGTTGAATCAGTGCTGTGTTCGATCCTCATAGGCTATGGACGCACACTGTGCGGGTAAATACTTAGAAGTGTGACTGGTGCTCGTCCGAGTCGGGTCACCGCTCACTTATCAAGACCGTGTACCCGCTGTGAATCAATGATATCATGTCAGTAATGGTTCGCGCGTGAAGCTCTTATTGTGAATGCAAGTACATGCAGCCGGGAAAGATCTCTGATCGTCGAAGTAGGCGGTGCGAGCGAGGCGAAATCCACCTTAGCTTCTACTTAGTAGTCCACAACCGCCTCACTTTGAGAGGATACATATACATGAACGTACATACGCCAGAACGTTGTTACTAATGAGTCTGGAGTCCTGATGGATCGGCGCGAATTACGACGCCGCACTCACGGACGACGACAGGATTGCCGACCATCCCAATGCAAGAAGAACGCGACACGTTGAACTTCCACCATAAGGGGCGCCCTTCATATCCCCAACACCAGAAGAAGATGAGAGTGAGCGCGGGGCGTAAAGTACGTGCCACCTCCTCCGCGAAGTCTTGCAGGCCGTCCACATACCGATACAGCGCACGTACGTCATACTCCCAACCACCAAACGGAAGGGCGAAGCGAGGCATAGGCGTGTCCGCGAGGCCCAAATAAAGCTTCAAGCTACGGAGGTTTTCCAGCGGGGCCAGTGATTGAACGACATTGCCCTGCCGTACAACCAATTTTCCCGCGCAGACACGCTCACCTCCGTGCCGTCGTCTCCGAGGGCACGATATCGATCAAGCTGTAGACCCTGGAGTTGTGGGAAGTCCGAGTCAAAAAATTGCAGCAGATCTGTCTCCCGCTCGTCTGCACGATACTCCAGATGCAGTTCCAGTGGTGCTTGTGCCCGGCACTGTTGCAGAATGTTAAGCGTGTCCGAGGATGCTATGATGGGAAACCCGTATTCACGAACAGTGGCACGAACAGTGGCACGAAGCCACGGGCGTTCGGCAAGATGGGGGTAACAGGATAGGTCGAGTACGCGAATATGATGCGGCAGGTGCTTGTAGACGCCATCACCGGCCGAGGGATGCGACAAAGTAAGATGTTCCAACTTAGGCAAGGGGAAAGACTCCGGACCCCGAGGATCCCAACAGAGTCGGGGTTCGACTCCCTCGACAAGGGTCAACTGAAGGACGAGTGTTCGGAGTCGGCGCATGTTCGTAACTTACGGTTCTCATCTTCGAGCGAGCTTCAGCTGTACAACCCGTATCAAACTGAGAAGTAGACCAGAATTGCGTGCATACAAGAGGTGTTGTAAGAGGCGGTCAGCAATGGAGCTGTCCGGTGAAGCCGAGTCGGAAATGAGCGCGCCTCGGCCGTCCGGAGCGAAGGGGCAACGAGAGCTCGTCGGGGACGCGGGCTAACTTGGCATGCTTGGAGGTCTTGCGGTCAGTGACTAGAAAACGCCGCACGGCCAGGACGATGCTATCACTCAAAGTCAGTCAAGCGAAAGATGGACACGCAGGCCTGCTCACAGGCTGAGTCTCTTCATATCACTCGCCAGGTCGACCGGGCTGCCAAAGCAGAGGTCCCGGCATGCGTCGAAAGATTGATTGATTGATGGACAAAGTTTTGAGGGTTGCGCCAACAATAGCGGGTCAGCCAATCGCGGAACCAGGGGGGGGGGCTTGCATCATACGGTCGAGGACGAAAAGGTTGCATTTGGGCCTTGAGCAAGATGTCGATGTTGTAGCATTTGATCTTGCGTCGCAACTTTTTGTGGACTCCGCCCGTCGGGGTCGCCGGAGCGGGGTCAGATGATAGGCGGCGAGGAAGCTTTCCAGAGGGCTCGGTGGCAAGTGGTCTCGTCCTCAATCGCGTACTCGGGAACGGTTGCGGCAAGATGCGGTCTGGGCAAGTCCGCGACCGCGACATCGATCGGGAATCGGCGCCAAATGCACCAGCTGCTCGTAGTCGGGTAAGGCAGGAAGAGGAGTCGGCAAGCGGTGACCGACGAGGCCACTGGAGTCTCCTCTTATCTTGAGACACATGTAGGAGGGGAGTCCGTCCCTGCAGTCTGCTCTTGTTGGACGCGACGAGAGTATGAACGCAGACCACAACGAGTGAGCCTCCTGCGGCATTGGAGCCTTCTACGCTGATGATTCGTGAGCCTTGATAGCACGCAGATAATCATAGGGAGCGGGCTCTTACACCGACGAGATATATGGCATTGTGAATACGAGGGAGCGTCTTCAGCTCTTCCTCCACCTTCGTATCCGTGATGCTTGAAGATTCCTAGATGGCGACGGAGTGCCTGCGCCAAGCCATCCGCATGTGGGTCTTCTCTTTGCAGTGGGTTTGAGTGGTGGAAGTGGGGACAAATGAGGGCAGTGGAACATCAAGGAGGGGGTTCCTGCAAGCGCGTCAGCCGCGCTGTTGGCATAGGTAAGCGCTAAGCACTTCCTTCGACTACATGGTATGTAGCCCGAAGTAAGTACTATTCTCTGTCCGGGTCCTCCGTAGGCACACATCTCGGCCTGAAACGCGTATGGACGATAGGCTGAAGCAATGCTGGAGAACGACAAGCATGCTCCGGAACAGGCCCGACCTCAACGTCAAGGCCACGATGGCACGAACCCTCTCAACGAGCCCGCGTTGACCCAGGTAGGTATCATCATGCCCAGCGACGGTACACGCACCTCCTAATCGCGGTTCAACAGCGCGGTGGCCGCATCGCGCACGATTCGCGAGTGCAGTCTCATGTCGAGCCTGAGACCGAAATGCCCGACGCTGTACCGATACCAAATTTGAAGTTTAGCAACGGGACGGGGATCGCAACTGAAGAGTAAGCTGGACCGACAGCATCGCAGGGTTCTGGCCAGTACAATTGATAAGAGCGTTTCCAAGCGCACATTGAGATGTTGTCGACCACGGCCACGGATCTCGGAGTGTCGCGCGTCCCCGTACAGCGGTCTATTAGGTGCTTTTATACCGGCCGACAGAGCGTATGGTCTCGGAGCAAGGAAAAGTCATGAGCACAAGATCTCGGGACAACCTCGCGGTCGGAGGACGAGGAAGACTTGCAGAGGAGAAATCGGCCATGATCACGGGTCCCCGAGCGAACACGTCGACCGGGCGCCTGCGTCATCCAGACTTTAGCTTTATACCTCTTCCTCCTCTGGTCGCGCTGGCAGCTGCCTCTCTCTTTTCCATCTCGTCTCTGCCCTAGTCTCTGCGCCGACGATGGCAACGATGACCAAGACAACGACGGAGGACGGCTCGCTGCTCGACAAGCTCGACGACCTCGTCCCTGCCCCGCTCGCGCAGTTCGACGCCTTCCCCAAGCTGCCCGCGACATACAAGGCCCGCTCCGAGTCGCGAGGATTCCTGACGCTCTTCGTGGCTTTTGCGGCGTTACTACTGGTTCTCAATGACCTGGGGGAGTTCGTCTGGGGATGGACGGACTACGAGTTCGGCGTGGACATCGACAAGGCGAACACGATGGACATCAACGTGGATATGGTAGTGAATATGCCGTGCCAATGTGAGTCATCGCCTTGGTTATCACTCTTCAGTTTCGCATCCTTTATTTGTTGTGCGGGATTGCCTCTCTTGCGTAAGCTCCCTTCGTCTCGTGTTTCTGAGTCTTTGCGCCTCCAAACCCTGGTTTCAAAAGCTCTGCCAGAAGTCTCATCCTACCTTCACTGTCGCATTGACAGAGATCAGCAGAAATTCCCTTACGCGTACCTTGTGCCCCCGGTGGCACCGCAGCGACAGGGGCTACGTCTGCCCATGTTGGGCAAGGCCAAGCATGTGAGCAGTACGGGTCTTTGCGAAGCATGCACCTGCAGCTGCTTTGTTTGCGTGGTGCTTCTCCGGAAGCGGTGCAGAAACTCGCAATAGGCGGACCAATGCCCTCTGAACCCTGTTGCGGTCGAGCATCGCCTATGTGCGCTGCTCCCCCGGTGAGCAGAGGCCGTATGAGCAGAAATGACAGAGTGCGACGCGGAACTGTCGGGGGCTCGCCCAACTGTCGCTAGGAAATTGTCTTGTGAGTAATCGTGTCCCCGAGTTCGCGGCACGTCCAGGATATGTGGCTTAATGGGTCCTGAGTTTATACGGCCCTATAGTGGCAGTGACGGCCGGGATCGCGCTACGAGACCACCGCGGTAAAGCTGACTGCCGGGATCGCTTGACGTCGCTGCGAGCGATCGTATATATTTCTTTAGGAGGCAGACTTGTACACTACAGCGGAAGTTGGTGAGCGGCAGGTAGGATTGCTAAATGCACCTATCTGCGGTGCTCCTTGTAGCACCGAGCAGGCTTCACACAGGCCCGGCCGGGGTCCTTGCGACTACCCTTTGCCATCGCTGGACACTGAGTATCGTGACACATTATTTCTCGTCGTTCTCCGGTCTGTCCATGATCTCTCTCTACGGCGCTGACGTATACACCTCGAACAGATATCAGTATTGATCTTCGGGACGCCGTGGGTGACCGTCTGTATCTCAGCGACGGTTTCCGCAGAGATGGCACGAAGTTCGACATCGGCCAGGCGACTTCGCTGAAAGAGCATGCCGAGGCGCTCTCGGTGCGCCAAGCTGTTTCGCAGTCGAGGAGCTCTCGCGGCTTCTTCGACATACTCCTCCGAAAGCCGGTCAACCAGTTCAAGCCTACCTACAATCACGAGCCGGCTGGGAGCGCGTGCAGGGTGTTTGGTACTATCACCGCGAAGAAGGTTACTGGTACGCACTGAGGCTATACATTCGTACGACTTCTCGCTGACTTAGCATAGCGAACTTGCATGTGACGACGCTTGGCCACGGCTATGCCAGCCACGAGCACGTTGACCATAAGTGTCAGAGCTTCCAGTCTCGGAGCCAGCGCGATACTGACACTGGATTGGTTTAGTGATGAATCTCTCGCACGTAATCACCGAGTTCTCCTTTGGCCCGTACTTCCCCGATATCGCTCAGCCGCTCGACAACTCGTTTGAGCTGACAAGCGATCGTGAGTTCGTCTGATCGCATGCTTGACTGGCTACTAACTGCGATGATAGCGTTTGTTGCGTACCAATACTTCCTCCACGTCGTCCCTACCACGTACATCGCGCCTCGCTCGAAACCGCTCCAGACGAACCAGTACAGCGTGACCCACTATACACGGGTGCTCGACCACCACCGCGGCACACCTGGCATCTTCTTCAAGTTCGACCTTGATCCCCTCAAGATCACCGTCCACCAGCGAACGACCTCCTTCACCCAATTTCTCATCCGGTGCGTGTCCCGTCATGTAACTTCTACTCTGCGGCTGACCTACCATAGATGTGTTGGAGTCATCGGCGGTGTCTTCGTCTGCATGGGCTACGCGGTCAAGATCGGCTCGCACGCCGTCGAGGCTGTCACAGGGGCAGACAAGACGAACGGCATCGTCGCCGCCGAGTCTACCAGCATCAGTGCGAACCTCAGGTCGCGCTTTGGCTCTGGCGACCTGCGCCTCCGTCCGGGCGGGAAACAAGACCGCGTGGTCCGCCAGGGCAACAGCTGGGTCGTTGAAGGTGGCAGCCCGTACGGCAGCTATGCCGGCACGCCCGTGTCTGGGACCTTCGGCAGCCCGCTGCCCAGCGCGAGCCCATACACGCCGTCGTTCCCCTTCCCCGGCAGCCCGAATCCTGCGACTGCGGACGGCGGTACCCCGAGGAGCGCGTCGTACGGCCTTGGGATCAGCCCGAACCCCGCGCTCAGCCCTGGGCTGAGCCCTCGCATCGTCTCCTCCCCCGCCGGGCCTCCCCCCCGCTCGTCGATGCTGTCACCTCACACTCCCGGGTCGCCCTTCCCGACCGCTGCCACGGCGGGCTCGCCGTACACCCCAGGGCATCAAGGATCGACGCTATCGACGCCGAACACTCCTAATCTGTACGCGCACTTCCCGCCAACGCCGGTACCGGGCTCGGCGGCTGCGCACGGCGCCCCTGGGGGAAGTGTGTTCGCGAGCCAGCAGGCGACGCTGAGTCCGCCGCCGGCGTCGACGTCACCGAGGCCGAGTAGCTTAAGACATTTGAGCGGCGGGAATGGGAGTGTGAATGGGGTGAGCTCGGCGAAGAAGGATGAGTGAGCATTGACTGGACTGGGGCTCGAGGCACTGGAGGGGTTGAGTGTAGATGGGTACGAGCTAGGATTGTACATGTATCTATTTGCTGTGGGTAGTTCTCCCCTGTCTCGATCATCTCTCGGTATCTGACACGTTCTACAAGAGCAACGCCAGTAACATTCGCGAGTCGGTGCAACAGAGTGACTCGGTGGTTTGGTACACGTGCCGGTCGCGTAGGTGAGATGAGCGCCAGACTTCCCTTGCTTTGTTCGACTTGAACTTTTGAACACCACCGACCGTCGACTCCGCGGCCACGACTCGGTACACCTTGATCTCGAGACATCGTCGCCTCATTGCAGCAATCGCAGAACTCGGTGTTTAGCGTGCTGTGCATCGTTGACTCGAATTCGCCCGAGCTCTGGCACGAAGTGCAGGGGCAGCACGCAGTAGCGCAAGAGCCAGCAACATGGTGAGTCATATCTCCTTTTGCCAGGTACACGAGCCCATCTCTCAACTTCTGCACGCCCCCGTGGAAGCCCGCCAACCACTCCTGGATGCAAAGTCTTCACTTCACAACAATGGACTCTTATAACAAGCTTCGGGCCTATAATTCAGGTGTGATGATTCTTTACAAGAGCTAGTAACGTGCGCTCAACTTCAATGTGTTCAGACCCCAGCCATCTAGCTAACGGCACAGTGAAATTGCCCCTCGATTGGTCAAGCTTCAAGACGCTGGAGGACAGGGTATTCCAGGCTGACGTATCCGTTGAGGACTATCTAGACCACCTCGTTCCTTCCTCCGCGCCGTACTCCGACGCTGGCATCTCGCTTGACCCAGACGCATTTACCAAATACAACCCAAGCAAACAGCCTGAGTTCCGCAATATCCGAGATCTGGTACGCGTTTCTCCTCCAATCATTGTCCAGTTGATGCTCATGTCACATTGGCTGGCTGGCAGAGCGGAGGCCTTTCTGCCCTCGTCTCCCCGTTCGAAGAGCAGTCGAAGCTGGCCTTCTGGACTACGAGATACGACTGCATACCGCTTCCAACGCCTTTCGTAGACGGCCCGGGCCCGAAGGACTTATCATGGCTGCCGCATCTCTGCGTATCCTTTCCAGGCGATACGGAAGACAGGGACGTGGTCCGGGACCGCCAGTGGGACGCGATTTCGATGGTGGTCGAAGTGAAGAACAGCGCGAGCGAGGATCCCTTCCGCCCACAGCGGTCCGCAGGTGCCATGAAGACCCTCAACCGTCTCGTTGGGATTTCCCGAAGCTTGCTGTTCTATCATGGGTATCTGTTCACCTTCGTCTTGGGAGTGTTTGGCGATACCGTGCGCATCGCACGGTTCGACCGCACTGCGGCGCTCGTCAGCCGTCCATTCAACATTCGCTCTGAGCCGCACTTGGTGCAGCGGTTCTTCTGGCACTTCACACACCCTGTCGTTGGCGGCCTTGTTGTCGGCTGCGATCCTACACTTCGCAGGCTCACGCCTCCGGAGCACGAGTGGCTGGAAAGGCAGCTCGCACATGTCAAGAAGCCGCATAAGCCGTCTCCGACCGATCTCGCATGGGCTCGACGTGTGGAGGTACACGACGACAGAGACGGAGGCGTAACGGCGTACTTCCGATTCAAGCATGTCGACGCCCAGTGTCAGTTCGTCACGCGCACGACTGCCGTCTGGTGCGCTATCGAGGACAAACATGTGGAAGATCCCAGTGCCGAAAACGCTGTCAAGCCGCGCATCTTGAAGGAGTCGTGGCGGCCATTGAGGCGCCAACCCGAGCCGGTGTTCTATCGTCGCCTGGCGCGCACAGTGCAAGTGCGTGAAAGCTCTGGGCTCCCGACATTTCTTCATGGCGGCGACCTTGGGCAGATGGAGGTACGGCGATGGCAGGCATCCCGACCCACATCGGACGCCTCCGTCCTCGTCGATAAGGGCGTACTCAGACTGCACAGTCTTGAACCGCCGCTGCAAACCCAGCAAGATACACCACCTCCCGCCTCCCATGACAGCATCACCTCGGAGACTTCGCTTCCATATCCGCAGCACCAGACCTGCTCGTGGTCGACCTTGGGCATCCGGTACACACCTCTCGAGATGAGCCACGTACGCTTCGCAATCGAGGAGGTGGGTCGCTCCTTGGAGGACTTCAAGGATTCTAGGGAGCTTGTTATGGCAGTCAGGGACGCCATCCTAGGTGAGCATCCTGAAACGATTGAGGTGTAGGTGTGAGATACTGAACGGCTCGTAGGACATAGACTGGCATGGGAAGAGGCCGGAATACTCCATCGAGACATCAGTATTGGGAACATCTTGATTGTCGATGAGCGGACTCCTGGAGGTCCAACTGGGTTCCTGCACGACTTCGATGCCGGTTTCATCACTAGGTATGCACCGGCAGACCCTATCCCCTCGTTTGTCGCCCTGGAAGCTGTCGGGCTTGCACAAAAACAGTCACTACAGGAACGCAAGGTATGTTACACGTTCGAATCTCTCCAAACTAGGCGATCGCTCGCTCATACGTTCGATGTAGGGAACGTTCTTTTTCACGTCTCTAGCGCTGCTAGGCAAGGGCGGCGTTGGGGTGGTCCACAAGGTCTACCACGACCTCGAGTCTGTCTATTGGACTCTGCTCTACGTTGTGCTACGTCACACTGTGCACAGCCTGGGCCAGAGGAAGTGCAAGGAGATCTTCTACAACGATAGCGACGACGAAGGCAAAAATGTGCGGATCGCCGTCGCGAGGAAGCGACGCTGGCTCAACGCTCCATCTCAGGACGCCGAGAACAACCTCATTATTTACGACAATGCGCCCCTGACCAAGTTGATGAGAGACTACAAAAGCCTGGTTAGGGCGATGTACGCCCAGGGGCTCGACGGCAAGAGCGTCCTGACCTACGTCGAGGTCCTTCGTCTCTTCGACGAGACTATTGAATCATCAGGTTGGCCGGAAGAGGACCGCATCACCTGCTATCTTTCCGGTCCCACAGGTCGCTTTCATGGTCGCCACGGGACGAAGAGCGCGTCGGCCATCGTGAAGGCTGGAGTCAAGCGCGATTACGCCTCCCTGGTACGATACCCTTTCCCTGCAGAACGGGAATCGGACCAAATGGGTAAACGCACGCTGCGTAGGGGATATCGCATGAAGAAGAGGCGTAAACTTGCTTCTGCGACTAGGATCATTGAACTTCGATAGACAAGCGTGTCACAGAATGACGTCTGGGGACATAGGTAGATAGTAAGGAATGGACTACATGTACTTATCGGGTCACGGAGTTCCGTTGTTACATCATAGGTTGCACGTACAATGATGACTGTCCTCCGCGCAGGCGGAGGAAGGCTTCGACTTACGCACATCCTTCAATGTCTGTTCGCTCGGTGATTCTTCAGATAGGTCAACGTGCGTCAAGGTGAACCATTCGATTTAGATATAAGTAGAAGTACACAATCAGATCGGGACCACGGCATAACAAGTCACTATTCGAGGCGTGCCAGCGAGAATTGACTACAGACAGCTGAGCTCTCAAGCTTCGGCCGCATCGGGCTCAGGCATTACGTATTGCCTATGACACCTGGGCCACTGAGGAGCAAGCTCGATGTAGGGGTCGCGCTTGTGACACAGGTGCTTTGCGACGAACATGGTATGATGGAAAGACTGCGTAAACAATCAGCCATAGTCTCCTTGGTATCCACGGGTGCACGTACCAAGCCAAGAATATTAGGCCAGCCTGTCTTCGTCGGCCATATCAAGCCCATGCCTTCGTCGTTAGCGACGAACGCGCGTATCGGTCCGCGTACCGTCACCTCCTGGCCCGCCTTGTTGACGAAGTCATACTCGACCGCGTAATAATCCAATTGCTCGTTTGTCTCCGGAGAAGAGTCTTCAGTCACGAAGAATGGGGCTGCATCCTTCACAGCACCTTCACGAGTCTCTGTGAAGATCTTCTGGGAGAGATGCTGCGCGGCGTCGGCTGGAAAGTAAGACAATGCAGTTCCTGGTCCAGCAACGGATTAGTAACTCATAAAACAAGGCAATGTATGAGCAAGACTGGAAGCCATCAAGACGTACCAGTGTCGAGGATGAAAAATTGGTCTTTGAGCTCGATGATCCCATCCTCCATAGGTTCGACATCATATGGTACTCGGTCCGAAGACCACGTCCGAACACGCAAGAAACGGATGCGGCGAATCTTCACCATCCAATTCCCAGGACGGGTGGGTGTGGCGTACACGTCGATCTCCTTGAAGGAGACGTGAGCGAAGTCCGAAGGCCACCGATTGAAAATCAGATAGCTCGGCCACATCCTGTCAATGCGAACGATGAGATGCAGCCCAAGGAAGCAAGTGGGGCCTCTTACGTACCTCGGTCTCCTGCCCAGAGGCCACTCCTTGACCGTGTATCGCAATACGAAGTACAACAGAAGCTCATCCGCAGTCTGCGCTCGCTATCACTCTCTGACGAGATCAACGAGGAGTTTTATGAGACCACTCACATCCCTTGGCCGGGGCAGGACTGTTGCCAGCTTGCTCAAAAAGCTCTACGGCGAACTATTGAGCAACTCGGCATAGAAAATTCGCAACGAGCGTACCGGATAGTCGCTCCCGAGAGCAGGTTGACAACTGGTAGTCATGAGTACGCAGCGACGAAGCGAGAAGGAGAAAATGGTGCCTACTCCATTGTTCCAAATCCTAGAAGACCGTCGAAATCTTCGAGTCCAGCGAGGTGGCGTGTGCAAGCGTACACTATCTCGAAAGTGTACCTCACTGGTAGAGCGTATCCCACTACCTTCTCCCCCCACTTGAAGCAGTCTTGCAGCTCAACTCTCATGGGAGCTGTGGCGCTGCTTACCACTATAGTAAATCAGCAAAGATGACACAGCATATAGGTGATCGACTTCTCACATCCTATGTCCTTGTCGATATACTTGACGAGCGGTGGAAGTGGAGGCGGATATTTCTTCTGCTTAGCAGGAGCGGGGCTTACGTCGAAGGCATACACCTTATTCAATGGCACGACATCGTTGGGGAATGCCGTGAGACTGTATCCAGAGTCCCCACGCTCGCTCGGTTTGTCGATCTTAAGTTCAAGGAGGTGCGGGCTGTAGAGCCATCTGTAATAAGGGGCCCGGTCACAAGGAGACGTTAGGTGCTGAAGACGACGAAGCTTACGAGTCATTTGAACCTGCACGCACTCGTTAGTTGATACTAAGTACCATCACAGCCGTGACTGATTTACCTGTGTCAATCTCGACCTTGAAAAGGGTGTCGTCACTACCGCCCTTAAAACCGGGATGTTGTTGCGTTGCGTTCTAGAGGTGATGAGCTCAGCTGCGGGAGGTTAAGGCGCAAACTACTGGGTATGACATACCATCAGGAGCCTGTAAGTGTGAGCTGACGGGTGAATGGCGAAAATCGTATGTAAGTGTTCGCATACCCCATGAACGCTGGACGGAAGATTCACCTTTATGAGCCCGTTCGATAGTGTTCTTAGTGATCAGGCTCTGATCGATAGCGCCGAGGGTCATGTATCGTCCGTTGTAGGCCAAGATCATGTCTCCGTCCGCGGAGACTCTGGAGTGGCTCATCAAGTCGTCGATTGATAGCGTAACCTTCTCGAGATTGTCCGCGAGCTCCGTTACAACATCTGCCGTTACCTGTACAGTGCATACGATCAACTCCGTTTACTGTCTCTAGCAGCCAATAATACAACGAACCTCTGATCGTACTGAGGCATCTTCGTACAAGGTCGACCCCGTCGTGTCGACATCAGCAGCTTCGACGTCGACGTGCTGATCTTCGGCAGTCCCAGAAGCATCTTCCGTAGCGTTCAGGGTCACGGAGTAGGACAGGCCTTTGCGCAAGGCATCAGCGATTCGCTGCGGACGGCTCTGTCAGCAAAATTCGACATGCGAAGTCGAACGCAACATAGGGCCTACGCGTTCGAGCGGACTAGCATCCGACAAAGGTCCTGACAAGTGCAGAACGATAGGATCGTCATCGGGGGTGCCAGGTTGAGGCTGGGTAGACATGCGAAGTCGATGTGGTGGCGGATAGCCTGTACGAAGAAAACGAGAGCTTTCAGTGCATCTTTATATGCAGATCGACCTTTTTTGTCCTCGGATCCTTTGGCGCAGAGGCGCAGAGCAGTTCAACCCCACATACACAAATCGAGCCGCTACTGTCAATTGTCGCCGCCGAAGCGAATACGCAGGAAGTAGGCGTACGAGAAGAGTGACTCACGGGCGCATCACAGAAGCATGTAGGCTTGCTATTGTGTCTATTCAATCCTGACAAAAGAGTCCTCGTGCCAGGCGACGGTTGCACAGACCGTCACAGAGAGGACCGAGGTTTGGGTAGTTCATCTGAAAGCTCCAGCTTGCAAAACGACACAGGCGGACGCCTTCTGGAGTGCATGACTGGAGTGCATGACAAAGACCAGCACTTGGGACCTTCTCGTGCTTCCGTATACTAGAATCCTTCGCTTCTCAACCACCATGTGTATCCGCAGCATCGCGGCTACGCGCGAAGGAGTTTATGACTCCATATGTCGTAGCGTGGAAGCATCCTGAGGGCGGCGCCGCGAAGAACGCCTCGTGTATCTAATTGATCATCAAGAAGAGAAGTCAACACATACAACGCCCTATGCGAATGAGGGTCAGAAGGCTCATCTCGATCTTCATTCGTGTAAGTATCGGGTCCAACAAAACATTAACAGTGAGATGATGGATGCAAACGCAAAGACACACACTGCCTCGGGCAGTAGCACTCACGATAATATATAGAATGAGATTCCTTCCCAATATTGCACACTGCACACTTGACTACGTGAAGGATCGGGTTGTCCAACTTGAAGCCCAGGCGCCGGGCGCGGAGCTTTGTACTGGAATGATGTGGACCGGATGGCGGCCTGTGGAACGGTCACACGTATCATATTATAGCTGTACTGGTAAGGCACAGGCTGAACTTAATGTTACAAGATGCGCACCTCGAGTCCTTGGCGAAGCCGATCCTCATTCGCGCTCTCCGGGTGCCAGGGAGAGGAGAGGGGGGCGGCGCGATCACCATTGCCAAGCGCGCGGTTGCTTCTCGAGGCGGTGTTCCGACGTTGGCGCTCACACGCCGACAAGGGATACTTACTAAGTACTTACTATCGTTCTGCGAACACACAACGACGACATACTCTTGACACTTGGTGGTTGCATCTACTGCGCTGTTACGGTCAAACCGTATCTGTGCTGTGCTGGAACGGCCTACTGACATGACTTCCATGAGCGTACCTGAATATATACCGTTGGTGGTTTGTCTCTTTTCGGCGCAGTTCTATGGCTAATCCCATCGCTCAGGCTCCAAGCATTGAATTCGGATGTTTTTCGAATTATAATCTCAGCGCTATCAGGTCAAGATCTGCGCTCGCTATCGTTATGCTGCAAATGGGTCCGGCTTGACTGTGTGCCCTTCCTCTTCCGAAGCCTCACTGTCAAGCTGTATCGCCCTCTCCATCGAGACCGGTTCATCGATAGCGTTATGTGGCCTTTCATTCGGTCTGTCATGTGCTCCTGTTTTATTCAAACAAAGCAACGACTAATCTCACGCCTCAGGTCACTGACACTCGTCGACATGTGTCCTGATGCTGGCGCGCCAGAAAGAAGCGAGGAGGACCTCGCTTCCTATCGGCCCCTACGATTTGCGGAAGATATCTTGACTTGTGGTGTCTTTGAGCCACGTGTCCTGGCCGACATCCTGACCAACATGTCTGGCCTTGGGGCGTTGACACTTGATCTCCCTACTGGCGGTGCTGTCCCTCATGGGCTGCCGTGGAAGGCTCTCAAAGTCGTCTTGTCGTCCACATGTCTTCGTGAGCTTTCTCTGACATGCCTCCGGACGACTCTTTCAACTCCAACGGACTGGCCATCGGAGTTGCACGCTCTCGCCACCATGTCTCTTCCTCCCCTCACCGTGCTGAAGTACAGTCTTCACCCGTACCGCCAAGCCCCCCGTGCCTATTCCTCAGAGATGGATGTTATGAGCACATTAGCGGAGAGGCTCCATGGATCTCTTGTGGCGTTGGAGCTGCCGCTAGAGTTGGCCAACCTGCATGCCATGTCCCACGTACAGTGGCCGCATCTCCGCGAGCTCCGCCTCATCGGAGAGTTCTCTCCATCTCCTCCTCTTACACTCGTGTCCGTTCTGCTCAACATGCCACAACTTCGCGCTCTCGAGCTGAAGCTTACACCACTCGTAGGCTCAGACATGCCCCCAATCTGGCCGCCCGATTATGTCAGTGCAGATGAAGGCTGCCCATCTTTCGAGCTCGAGACGCTCACCATCTCATACCCTCACGCGCACGACAAATTCTTCTCCCACCTGGCTCCTACCATGCACAACCTATCACTTCGTTGCTGGCCCCATTACAGCACCTACCAGTGGAGATACGCGGACCGCTACCGATGGATGACCGAGGGGAGAGAATGGTATTGTTCCGTTGCAATGTCATCGTCATTGCTCCGCATCCTGCAAGCTTGTCCCTCGTCACCGCTGCAGGGGCTGGAGATTGAGTATCGTGCCGATGACGGAGATGTCTCGCTCCTGTCGCACATCGTCGTCGCTTTTCCAGCCTTGACATTTTTGAAGGTGTATCGTTATAGAGAGCACGCCGACGTGACCGTACCAGTTGTGAGTCTCGTCCTCGTCCTCGTCCTCGTCCTCTTCCCTAGCACTGATGAGCCTGCACCATAGGAAGCGATCGCCCAAGTATTATCCGCTCTCAGGTTGCTCAGAACCCTCCGGCTTCACTTGGACTTTGCAGACACGCCCGAGAGGACGATGCTAAGCCGACGGACCCGAGACCTGTGGTACGATCAGGAAGAACTCACCGAGTTCCGCAGGGGCCGCTTGACGAACACCGCGCGCGTGTTCGCGCGCCTGCTCGCGCCGTCCGTAGGATCTATCTGGATGTTGCACCCAGCGGATGGTCGGTCGGAGTGGGCTGGCTTTCAAGTCGCGCCTGCCGGCACTGCCGGGACTCCAGACGCGGAGGTTAAACCAATCTGCGAGGTACATGCATTCCTCCTCTTCAGCTCTAAGTATTTGGGATACTCACGTATGCCCCCAGTTTACTTCGAGCTCATGACGGAGTGTGCTGCGGCAACGCAAGCAGGATCGGGGACACCGTCGCATTTGTTCGGGCCGTCGGAAATTCGTAAGGTGCGGAGCTTCTCGCTACTCGAAGCGATTCAATTGTATACGGGCATCAGGGCGATCCAATTGTATCCGGGGCGTAGCGCGGACTACACTGGCATATCAAAGTGTTTCTGTTCACTCATACCGATTTGATATGCACTGAGTACAGCGACGTCTCGGAAGGGCGTAAGATACAAATACACCAGGCTACACCTGGGCCGCCGATTCGCATACAACTTCTCGGCGGAATTGGAGTGTAAAGTGTGGACACCGCCAGTAGTCCATGATTCACCGCCGAGGTGTTTTCTCAATCCACCATCAATCGCTACTCGCACCATTTCAGACTCAGTGACCCAGAAGGTCACCCCTAGGTAGGTATAGTGGCCAGCACGGTGGTTTTGTGGGTGTCGCGCTCACGGCATCGAAGTATGTTATTGTGCTCCTGCGAAGGTACGCTCCTCTCCTGGGCAATACGGAGCTTGTTGACCATATGGGCGCATGCCGGCATAGACTTCCGCCCTTGTTCTCCCGCGATGGCTTCGCCTTTATCGATAATTGCAGGACTGCAGCGCCATCACCTCCGCCGATGATACAACGCCATGCGCTTGCGTTGAAGCGCATGAGAAGTTGCAAGGCCGAGTTCCTTCGCAGTCACGGGTACACGGGGTTGCGACTCGGAGCTAAGGATCCAGCGATTCTTCCAGCAGGATGCACCCTTAAACCCATACCCTTTTGAGGCGAGTTCTCTCGTCCCTCTCTTCGCCCGAGTTCAAGAACCTGAGCGTTACTCAGTTCAACTTGAAGGTCTCGCGCATTCTTCCAACCGTGAACGATTCCTCTCTACCCGCTCCTTCCTCCGTCCCCGGTTGTCATCCCGGACAATATCAGCAAGATGCCCTCGAATGGAATTTGCTCTCTAGCCTCTGAGGCTACAGTCGCTCACCAGAACAAAGAAGTGTGTTCATCGCCCCGTCATAGTACGCTTCCCCGGGCTGATCTCCTCGCTCTCAGGCTCTCCAGCACGTTTCGCATTGGCTCCGGCTACTTCTGACAGTGAAGCCTTTCGTACACCCTGTTCGCTCTCAAGCAGGTCCGGCGGAAGCAGACTCTGCGGCGAGTGCGGTGCACTCGTACGCGAAGCCGTTGAGCGAGACTTCTGTGGTGAGTTCGTCCGTGGAGTGTGCGCTGTTCAGTTTCGGCTCAGCATGGATGACATTCACCCTAGGGAAACACGAGCATCACCAGCAGCTCAGACCCTGAAGACGATGACGATTTGCCAGAACTCCTATCCTTGTCTGACTACGGCTCTGACGAAGATTCGACCGTGCACCAGCACGTTGTCGAGAAGCCAACCTAGTTACAGGCGGAGCTCCTCCCAGGTTCGTCACCACAGCTGTAACTTCCAACCATGTCGTCTCACGCTTTCTGCAGAGGGTCTTTCCCCAGGTGCGCAAGTTCCTGCGCAAACCCGTGGCGGTGGCCACGAGGTAGATGTGGTTCAAGCCAGTAGCTACTTAGTCCTGAATACTGGTAAGTTCATCCTGCCCATGTACCGGGGACATCGGGTCTCACTACTTCGTATATCAGTATCGGTTATCAGGTAGATTGTCCACCTTAGTCGAATGCTGGCAGCTGACCTGACTTCGTTCATCTTCAGTCCGACACCTCCCTGAAGAGCCGGCTCGTGGCGATATGTGCGAGTGAAGACCGCTTGCTTACGCACTACTTCCTCACGCATCGTCTCATGTACTTTGTGTTCTGGCCCTATTATCGATCGAATATGTGAGAGACGTTGTATAGAATATATCGCCCGGCCAGCCTGTCCGTGCAAAGGTGGCCCCTCTTTGAACCCAAGGATTGACTTGATACGAACATGCCCGAGGTTGAAGAGGTCCACAGACCACCACCTCCAGCCTGGCTAGGCCGTCGATAGAGCACCTGATGCGTGGAGTTCACGATGCTCGTACGCGCGTTGCTGACGGGCATCAGGGTGATCCAGTTGTATCCAGACTGTAGCACGGACGCACTTACAGTATCAAGGGGTCTTTCTCATGCTCAAACCAATTCGATACAATTATGCAATAAGTACAGGGACGTCCTAGGACGAAAGATACAAATACAACAAATTACACGACTTTCACTTCGTTCACGCGACAGCGTCCGTCCATAATCACTCGTCAGCCACTACGACGGAGCACTTTCCGAAGTTCTTCCCGCTCAAGACGTCCAAGAGCGCCTTCCCGGCGTTCTCCAGGCCGTGCACGACGTCGTCCTTGTACTTGAGCTCTCCGCTGGCGACGCGCGGCGGGAAGGTCTTGTAGAAGTCCTCGGTGTACTTTTCCTGCAGCGAGAGGAACAGGAAGCCGTGGAACGTGATCTCGCGCCAGACGAGCTGCTGGAGGTTCTTGACGTTGTACGGCTCCTCCGTGTTGTAACTCGAGATCATGCCGCAGATCTGCGTCGATGGTACGGGGTGAGAATCAGTGTGGCGACGGATGGCAGCGAACGGATGCACGTACGACAAAGTGGGCCTTCTGCGCCGCGAACTCGAGCGCCGCGTCGAGGGACTCGCCGCCGACGTTGTCCCAGTATCTGCAGGGAGCTGGCTCAGTACTCGCGAACGTGAGAGGAAGCGTCGACGATGGCGGACGTACACGTTGACAGGGCCTTCCTTCTTGAGCACCTCCCGCGTGCTCACGGTCTTGTAGTTGAAGACGACATCCGCTCCGAGGGAGCGCACGAACTCAACCTTCTCTTCTGAGCCCGCGGACGCGATGACTTTGCATCCCTCCGCCTTGGCGAGTTGGACTATGATTCTGCTTCGACGTGAGCCAACGAAGTGAAGAAAGCGCGTGGGGATGAACGTACGATCCAACAGCACCTGACAGAAGAAGAAGGTTAGACCTCGGAGCGAGGGCGGGAGATGAGTGGGACGACGTACCAGAAGCAGCAGTGACGAACACGACGTCGCCCTGAGGATTGATTGATGAGAACATGCACGTCGTGATGAAACAGATGAAGCATTCGCACCTTCTTCAGATACGGGTGCGCGTATTCCATCCATCCGTGGTGCGCGGTGATACCTGAGAATTCGTCTCAGTAAACGTCGCTGCCAGAGTCGACTCGTATTGCTTACCGGGCATGCCGCAGATACCGACGTACTTGTACAGCGGAAGCTTCTCCTTGTTCTCGAGGACCCTCATAGTGGGGTCTGGATGGGAGATAACGTATTCCTGGAACGCTGATAGGGGGTCAGTAGAAGTATACGGGGAAGTGACAGCATCAAACCTACGGAAGAGCCCATAGACTATGTCGCCAGGCTTCATCGCCGGGTTCTCTGACCGCAGGACTTTGCTGACCGCCCAGCCGTTCAGCCTGCAAAGAACGTAAGCATCTGTGAGGTGACGACCACTTCTCGTGCTGCTTACGGTTCTCCAACATTGTACAGGCCCTACAGTTCACCGTCGTCATCAGTTTCCCAGTCGACGGTCGAGCACTTCAGGTACGTACCAGATAGAAGTCGGTACCGGGTTCCTGCATCTTCCGCCTCATGTACGGGTCGACGGAGACTACAAGGACCTTGAATAACACGCCCCCGTTGAGGGGAGCCTTCTCAAGGTCGATCGTCTGCGACGCATCGTAGTCGTAGGTCTTCCCAGGGATGGGGAAGCCTGTGTACGGTCGACGAGTCAGCAAGGGGTTCTGTATCTGAGGCGTGCTGGACAGGATGACGTACCCTTGGGGACTTCCTTGTACACAACGCGTGCGTTCCTGACTGGAGCCATCGCAGTTGTAAGGGAAATGGGTGGGGTAGGTGATTCGCAGCTGTTAGAGAGATTGGTGGTGTGGACGATTCAGATGTGGGAGAGGACCGCGTCCGCAGCCATCCTTATATACTCCGAACTCTCCTTGACGTAGAACGTCAGGAGCGTGGGGAGAGAAAGGGAGAGAACCTTCCGGAGCTGTCGGAGGCCGTCGGAGGTCTTCGTCGAAATGAACAGAGTTGGTGAACAGTGCGGCCTCAACTTTTGCGATCTCAGTCGAGGAAGAAGGTTCACGAACTCTAAAGCGTGACTAAGCGCCGCACTTGCAGCATCAAGCGGAAACCGGCATAATCACACTCCTGCTTACTCCTCGAGCTTCCGCGTGTATTGCTGTCGTCGACGTTGAGTATCCAGAGCTGGCTGGTGGGACACAAGGAGACAGGCGACAGACAGAACGAGCCCGACATAAGTCCAGCAAAGCCGCGAACCGGCGCGAAGTGTGAACTCGAGCGCGCAATCGGGCTAGCTAATCTGCCGGGCCGAGTTCCCGGTGGGGCCGAATTTGTAATCGGATGACTCAGCTCATAAGTTTAACCAACCTGCCTTATGTAGCCGGAGGTATTAGGTAATAGAGTAAGTAGGAGCTGGCTGCTGGTGCGTTGCATGATTGCATACTGCACTTGACTGGATTGTATCGACAGCGAGGACGAGCACGAGCACGAGGAGGACGAAGAGAGACACCATATTCAGCAAAGACACAAATCCCGCTAGGACAGCTTAATGAGACACCGAAATCTCTTGCCACCTTCCGCGCAACGGTCACGTTGACGGGGTTCCCAGTACCCCGCCAGGACCTGTGAAGCCGCAAGCATCAGCGACAGTCAGAAACACTGATATTGCATGCAGTCAATATCGTCTACACTACTGCCTTTGTACATCGAGAGCTAGCAACGTCTCCTCGTCCGTATTGCACAAGAACGCCGTGACAGTATCGCCTAGCTCGAAGACCGCATGTATGGACTGTGCGACTCGGGGGAGGGCCTGCTCTGTGTCGAGGATGTCCTCCGTCTGGTCGGGAGAGGGCCGCGGGAGCGTCTGGGCGTGTAGACGTACGACCGCGGCGCGCAGGAAGTCGAACTGGGCGGGCAGAGTCTCTGGTGGGTTTATTCGGGCGATGAAAACCGGACGAAGGGTTTTCGGGCTCGCCAGTACGCTGCCAGGGAAGGGCTTCGAACAAGGCGTTCTACCAACTTCTTTCTGGTCGCCTACATGAAAGTCAGAGATCAATGGCGCACACACTTATCGTCGGTCCCGTGAGCAAGTCGATCGATCAGGCAGAATGCTCAGGCAAGTAATAACATATTACTCGCGTATCAATAACGGTGAATGACTGCACAATCCTCGATGCATGTGTACAATACAATCCTGGCTCTGAGACGTGTCAGTTTCGGAGCGCACTGCATCTCTGGTTGAGACGTGCATAAGTACTCACAATGTAATGCTATCGTCCTTCGTAGCGTCCTCTCCGCGCTCTAGACAGCAGCCGGCTTGCAGACCGTCTTGTGATGAGGCCAATCGCCCTTCTGGCACAGACCAGGCGAGCAGTACTTCGCAGTCTTGCAGCGCGAACAAGCCAAGAGCTGTATGTTGCCCCGGGGCTCGCGTCCACAGAAGGTGCAGATACGATCGCCGAGACGCTTGCGCCGCCGATCCTCGTCGTCCACGACTTTCCAGTGCTCGAGCTGCATCCCGCGCACAGCCCGTTTGGAGGCTTCGACGTTCTTGCGCGCGGTCTGTCCATCCGAGTCCTTGATGTCGAGATTGCCGCCGTGCTCGAGGAACCACTTGAGCGCAGCTGCCGCCTTCCGGACGACCTCTTTGTTCCGCATGTCCCAGATCATCGTAATCTCGTGCGCGGGGGTACCTCCATACCGGTTCCTGTGGGTGACTACGCCGCCGGCGTCGTACAGCATCTGCGCGTACTCAGGGTCGAAAGCGGGCTTGGTCGAGATCGAGGTGTGGAGCGCCGTCGAGCCCGAGAGGTCGACGCCGTCCACGGGTACCTTGACTTCGTCGATGAGCCACCGAGCCACTTGCAGGTGCTGCGTCCGTCGACTAGGGTTGATGAGTGTGCAGAGCAAGACGAGGTTGTATATGGTGACACGTGTCGGGCCCCAGCGCATGCGGTAGATCTCCTGAGCAGCTGAAGCCCGCGCGGCTTCGTCGGTGGCGGACGACAGGCGGTACCTTGCAACGCTTTCTGCGTGCATCAATCTGAGGCCATCGAGGTCGCCCATCATGACTGCTCCTCCGAAGACGTCGAGATCGCGAGACGGCTCCATGCAGTTGCTAGAAAAGAAAGTACGTAGCCTTTGTGATTCCGCTCCCGAAAGGATCTCGTTTCTACGGGTGCGGATGCACGGTCAGTCCGAATCATGTTGCGCAACCACCTCTGCAGAGTTTACTTACGTTTTCATCAGCTCTTCCAGGGGTCTGTTATGAGGTTTGAGGTTGCGCCCACGAATGTCAGGGGGTTGGACACTGGACGTACCTGCCTCCAACGGGCATTGAGCCTGGGCGTACAGCCAGCGAAGCGATAAGTCGCTCCATGTCCGCCATTGTCGTAGATTCGTTGACTGAAGCAAGATTTTGAAGGACGTCTTGGTGGTTTTGGTATCAAATGTTTCGAGTCGAGGACTCATGGATGTGGAACGTCATGGGTTAGGGTTAGGAACATAGACTCTGCTGTACTTAGTAGTTAGTACTACTCACCATCATCGGCTTTTCTTCTCTTCTGCTTAACCACACCATCTCACGGCGGCATTTCGTCTCTACCGTAACCCGGCTCTCTTGCTTGGACTGTCTAGGACCGTAGTACGTGCGACATCGTGTCTGGCCAGTGGATAACGCAGACGTACTTGGAACGAGGCCAGTCGGGCTGACATCAAGTCCCACCACCCTCAGTCAAGCTTCAACAACACGTTGGAACGGAGGAAACGAACTCGTGAATTCCCATAAACTGCGGCTGGTGAACGCGACCTCGTGCGTCGAGAAGCCGGACCACGCGGTTCACAGGCCTGAACCTGGACGGCCACGAAGACATCCCTCTCAGGCCGCTCGGTCAACCCCCACCACCACTTAACCTTGCACGCTTCGCCATGAAGTTCAGGTATGTGCCCATGTCTGTCTCCCACATCCTATGTGAACACGACCGCTTCCCACAGCTCTTCTCTCAAGTTCAATGCCGTAGCGGAGTGGTGGGACGAGTACATTGCGTACGTACACGTCCGGTGATCATACCCCCGGTATCCTGAAACTGCCCATCCCAGTTACGAAGCTTTGAAGAAGCACCTCTACCAGCTCGAGAAGCAGAAGGCCGGTCTCCACGAAGCATATCATGACCTCGAGGCAAACGAGCGCACCTCCCTCATGGGTTCTGGGCCCTCCGCGTCCGACCTCACCAATACCGACGCCTTCTTCATCCCGCTCCTCGACCGCGAGCTCAAGAAGGTATGCATGTTCTACGAGATGGAGGAGCAGCGCCTCTCAGATGAGGTCAAGGCGCTGCAGCAAGAGGTTGAGCGGCAGGAGGAGAACGGGCCGTACGCGGGGCACCAGTTTGAGGACGAGGAGGATGCAGATGAGGAGGATGAGGAGGACGATGAGTTCGACTTGCATAGTCCGGTCCACGACAGGACGCAATCGCCCGCCCGGCAGAGGCGTAGGCATTCTCGTTCGGTCAGCAGCGCAGGCCCCGGTGCACCCTCTGGTGAGTTCTCAGTTGTTGACGTTTCATTGGCGACCTCGTTCCCCATACAAAGACGAAGTGTGCGCCTTGAGAACGGGCCCTGGCTTCTATGAAGCAGTTCCGGTGTATCCACAAGTCGGTACACTCTACAGGCGTGTATGTTTGCTGGCGCGCTTTCGTCTCCCGTACATGTCGCGGGTGGTGAATCAGGGGATACATGTTTCCGTAATTGAGATTCAGTATATGAAGAGGGTGGGATGTTCGCCCTATCACTCCTGTCATGCGAGATGCTCGCTCCTGTTCAACCATCCTGAACTGCTATGATATACATCTTTTAGGTAGCCGCATTATTCTTGCATTCAACCATGCTCACATCGTCACCCGCAGGGAGCAGACGAAAGCTAGACTCCAAGGCCCGCCGGTATAGCGTCTCCTCGGATGAGCAGGACGACATGGAGGCGAGCACGATGTCTCTCGACCCCAACATGGGCCTCGGCCGTGGTTCAAGCAAGTCACCTCTTGTGCGAGCACGCAACCTCGCGAGCAAGCTTAAGGACAGCATCATGTCGACGAGTTCTGCCGGACCGGAGACCGTGTGGACGGCGCGCAACAAGTACGCATGGGACATGCAACTGCTGTTCAAGCGGAAGATCACGAATCTATATGTGCTTGCGACGTCGTTGCGGTCGTACGTCGAGCTGAACTATGCCGGGTTCCGCAAGATACTGAAGAAGTGAGCGAGTTCGCTTTCTCCACGCGCAGGCCTCTGAACAGGTCGCAGGTACGACAAGGTCATGGAGAGCAATCTCCAGGACCGATATCTGCACGATGTCGTCGAGCAAGCAGCGCCTTTTCAGCAGGCGTCAAAGGACAAGCTGAACAACACCATATCGCTCCTCACTGACCTGTACGCGCGATGCGTCACGCACGGGGACCCCGTCGAGGCGCGGCGCCAGCTCAAGCTACACCAGCGCGAACACATTGCATGGGAGCGCGACACCGTCTGGCGGCAGATGATCAATCAGGCGCGGCGCGGTGAGGACGGCGCGGGGATGATGACGATGGGCGGCAGTCTCATCGTCGAGCCCGAACCCGAGAAGGGCCTGCTCAATGTGCAGACACCTGCGGGCCGTGTCAAACTCACCACGAAGCAGCTGTACCTTGTCGCGGCGATTGTGATATTCACCGTCCTCCTGAACATCGACTACATCGACGGCGCGGAGGCGAACAAGTGCTTCGCGATCCTGGTCTTCGCGACCATCCTGTGGGCGACGGAAGCCATTCCGCTGTTCGTCACGTCGACATTCATCCCGTTCCTGCTCGTCGTCTCCCGCGTCATACGGGATGCGGATGGGAACACCCTCCCAGCCCCCGCTGCTACGAAGTGCGTGCTCGGTCTCATGGCCTGAAGCTCATGCTGACCATCCGCACAGGCACGTCTTCTCCGTGATGTTCTCTCCAACGATCATGCTCCTCATCGGAGGGTTCACCATCGCCTCGGCATTGAGTAAGACGGCCATCGACCGCGTTATCATCACGCGCATCCTGAGCCTCGCCGGAGAGCGACCGAGTACCGTGCTGTTGGCCTTTATGGGCGTGGCGTGCTTCGCGAGCATGTGGATCAGTAACGTGGCGGCGCCCACGCTGTGCTTTACCCTCATCCAGGTATGGCAAATGCCACTCCTGTCGAAGCGGTGGCTAACAACAGGTCGCTGCAGCCCATCTTGCGGACATTGCCGCCGAAGTCGTCCTTCGCTCCATGTCTTATTGTAAGTGGGTCCATCGTCCTGAACAATAATTTCTCACTTTTCCGGTGCAGATTGGCATTGCCCTCGCAGCGAACATCGGTGGCCAAAGTTCGCCCATCTCCTCGCCTCAGAATCTCATTGCGATTGGCTTTATGGAGCCGCAGCTTGACTGGGGCTCATGGTTCGCAGTCTCGCTGCCAGTCTCCGCCATCTCAATCGTCCTCATCTGGCTGCTTCTCCTCGTGAGCTATCGACCAGCGCGCTCGCCCACCGGTGACGGCGACATCGAGATCAAGCCCCTGCGTGCCCCGAGGGAACGGTTCACCGCGAAGCAGTGGTGGGTGACGTTCGTGTGCTTGCTCACGATCGCGCTGTGGTGCGTCGCCCACTCGATTCAGGACTACATTGGGGATATGGGAGTTATTGCGATCATTCCCATCGTGCTGCTCTTCTCTACGGGGGTGCTCAAGAAGGTGAGTAGACTGTAGAGCTGCATCGTGGTAGAGTTGGGACTGATGGTCTGTCCAGGATGACTTCGACCAGTTCCTGTGGACCGTGGTGTTCATCGCTATGGGTGGTATCGCGCTCGGGAACGGCGTTACAAACAGCGGTCTCTTGGAAGTCCTCGGAGACGGTATCCGCGATCTGATTTCTGGCATGGACCTGTACCCCGTTGTCCTGCTCCTGTCTCTCATCGTCCTGGTGCGTATATCATATTCTCACGTGCGTGTTGCTCTTCAGCTCATTATGTCCTGCATAGGTCATCTCGACGTTCATCAGCCACACCATCGCGAGCGTGCTGCTTGTCCCGATTGCGAAGGAGGTTGGGAAGAACATGCCCGGCGGCGACTACTCGAACCTTCTCATCTTCATCACTGGGCTCATCTGCTCGACCGGTATGGGCATGCCTGTCTCGGGCTTCCCCAATCAGACCGCGTAAGTGATACTTAAGACTGCTAGTTGTCGAGTGCGACTGACCTCCGGGACGGCAGCGCGACGCAGGAAGATGAGATGGGTCAACTATACCTTTCGAATGTGGACTTCCTGAAAAACGGCGTTCCTGCAAGTATCATTGCGGCGATGGTGAGTCAAGAGGTGCACGACTTCCCTCTGTGTTTTGCTGACTCGCGGTATCAGGTTGTTGCCACTGTCGGTTATCTGCTTATGAGGGCTATCGGGTGCGTCCTCTAATCCCACATGCTCATCGTGTTTCTGACGACCTGTCCTAGGGTTTGAGCCTCTCTCTCCGGCGAATCTGTTGCTCTCTGTACTGTGGGACAAGAACCGCCACCGTAGATCTCCGCTCCTCCTCATGCTTGATATCTTCCACGCTATATTGCATCTGGGCTAAAGTCGATGTATCAGAACGATAGACAATACCCTACTACTGATCCTCATTATCTGTTTCCATCTCGTCACCGCACCAGCTCTCCAGAGTCCATTGGATGCTAGCAGGCGCCCTTGACTTCAGGGCAGGTAACGGCTTTAGTCTCTCAGGCGATTGCACCTGGATTGCACGGAGATATCGATTATTTCAACACGAGGCCTCCAGTGAATATTGAATGTTCAGTGCTCAGTGCTCCCGTCAAGTCGTCCAAGATGATCGCCCGTGCTGTCTCGTAAGTGGTCTCATCTCACATTGTTGAGACAGCCGGTTGACGACGTGCAGGATACTGGACCTCGACGATTACTTCCTGATTCGCCTTCTCGAGCATCTGAAGGCGATTGACTATAGGAGCGTTAGAGCTGTGCGCCTTTCGTGCACCTGCCGCAGGTTGCGCGAATTGTCAATGTCGGTGCTCTTCGGGCATTGCAGGCAGGATATCAGCATTCTGGACGCATTGTCTCCGGACTCGTTGATGATACCGCATACCCTATGGCCTCATGTCAGGTCAGTCGTCCCACCTTCTGTCCCGTCGCTTATGCTGAATTTGTACAGGATCCTCAAGCTTTGTTGTTCTTGTATCGATGGATATTTCACAGTCCCTGATTGGGCTAACTATACGCCGCAAGACTCGGACGTGATCTGCGGCGCACTGGCGAGCCCGAATCTCCACCATGTTCTGCAGAACATGCCCCATCTGTCTACCGTTGTCGTCCGCCCTATGCATTCCCACTACTTTGGACATGGTCTCTCCTGGAGTACTGTGTGCATCTTCCTCTCTCTTCCGCAACTCTCGCGATTGGTCTTGGATTGCGTCCATATATGTCCGAGACCTCCGGACGCTATGGAACTCCGTCTACAACCGTCCACACCAGTCTCCTGCTTGGATTATCTTCTTCCCAACGTACGGGACCCGTACAGGCTCACGTCCGAAACCGAAGCACTGGACCGCCTGCTTCGGTCTCTCCATACCTCCCTAGAGACCCTATCGCTTCCTACCGAGCCGGCACCCATAGATACAATCTCCTCGCTGGACTGGCCTCGCCTGTGCGAGCTCAAGTTGCGAGGACTTCGCTGGACAACAACGCTTCCCATAGTCGGTCTGTTCGCGCCCATGTCCAATCTCCGCGTCCTATCTCTCGAGCTGATGGAAAGGGAAGGTACGAGTGCAACCGCACTCTGGCCCCCGAGATTCCCTGCGTCATATCCATGGCCGCTTCTCGAAAGCCTCTCAGTATCTCATCCCGATCCAGAGGATGAAATTTACGCGCACCTACCGCCGACCATGCGGACGCTCATGTTGCGCGCTTGGCCGCATCAGTGCATCCGAAGGTGGCAAGAGGTCAACTATGAACCTAACAGGCTGCGGCTGCATCGCCCTCTACCGTCACCGTCAATCTTGCTACGTGTCCTTCAGCGATGTGACACGCCCCATCTCCGCATGCTTGGAGTGGAGTACTTCACAGACCACGCCGAACTGCCCCTCCTCTCACACATAGCGTCGAACTTCCCGCGTCTGACTACCCTTGAGTTCCATCGGTACCGCCCTCATGGTGACGCGGACATTCCAGTGGTACGTCACTATACACCTCCTTGGGTGTTAAACTCAGCTGAACGCGAATTGTACATCAGCCAGACATTGCCCGAACTTTAGCATCGCTATCGGAACTTCGTATTTTAAAGGTCCACTTAAATTTTCCTGGGATGACTCCTCCAATGCGCGATCGCGGGAGGAGAGTGCCCGATTTCGAGACTGAGCAGTTATCCCCGGAATTTGAGGAGAGTATCCATGCGAGCGCGATGGAGTTTGCGCAAGTACTTGGCCCACAGCTGCAGGAAGTGCAGCACTTCGTCTACAACTGGTTCCAGTTGCAATGGCATAGATACGGAGTCACCCGTGTCCTAGCCGACGGAGTGGCCGAAACGAGGGTGGACGAAGTGGTGAATCGCCGTTACGAGACCAAGGTGAGCATCTGTTGATACCCACTGCAAGGTCTCTGATGATCTTTCAGTGGCGATAAGCACGATGATCAGAAACTCGACTGGATTTGTGTCCGCTCGTTCCTTCCCGAGAAAGTCTCATGTAGTAATTGACCCCCATCACGTCTGCCGTCCGCGCGCTATGGCGGCTTGCCCTACCCGGTCATCTTCGAGTCTAGGCTACGTGCAAGCGCCATCACACTGTTTGCGGAACATAATGCATGCTTGCTGCAGGTGTGGCACTTCCTATCCAGGTTGTTTCAACGATGGCGTACATATGATATCTTCCGCGTCGATTCAGTCGATGGGACAACCGGGACGACAGGTCACAGCGGGGGCACGGTTGACTAATGTCGCATACGAGACCAGGGTGAGTGGTGGCCGACTGAGATAGCATTCACAACGTATATACTCTGATGTACTCATTATATCTTTCTACTGGGGGTAGGTACGCTTTTGACTCATTGTGCAACGACGGGCAGATAGCGCAGGTGGCGTGTGTTGTTGTGCCAGCCGCTCGAGTAACGACAAAACTTCCTTGAATGAAGAGGCATAGATGGTCACCGGGAAACCCAGTCAGATCTGAAAGGCGGTCATGATATTCTAAACACCACCGAACATGTGCGCCATGAAACCGCAAGGGGATGATGAGATTGTCGTTGCTGATGTGTTCCGCCGTAGCACAATTTTCTCAGTAATTTTCTACAGAACTAGTGCGGCACAAGTATGTCGAGGGATGCGACCTCAAAGCGTCTCCTGCGGATGGACAACAAGTTTCTTCCCGCTAACCTTGTCGGCCTTGATCCTGTCCAATCCCTCCTGCACAGCGTTCAACCCTCCTTCGAGGACTTCAGGAATACCGGGCTAGCAGGGCGTTCAACATGCAACTCACTGTTCCAAAGCTGCAGCGTGCGCGTACCTTGATCAATCCATCCTGGAGTAGCTTCTCGATCTCCACCGTGGCCTCGGCACCAAATTCCCTGTTCTCGGGTACAGAGAACTCGCCAAAGGCTTCGATGACCCGCACATCCTTCGTCGACGGAAACTTGTGATTGTCAGCGTGCTCGGGGATGAGGATGATGAGCGAGCCCCCAGAAGAGACGATCTCATATCCGAGATCCTTGGTCTCATAGACAGAGATCGCGTCGTAAACAAGGTCGATGGGACCTCCCGCGATCTTCTGGATAGTCTGCACGAGCTCGGCACGGGGAAGGGTGCGGTCGACGACGTGGGTTGCTCCGAAGGACTGCACGAACGCCGTGTTGCGCAGAGACGCGGTGGTAATGATGGGAGAAAACCCGGACAGCTTCAGGAACTGAATGACTGTACAGTGAGTGGTAGAAACATCAGTCGGACGTAGGGCCTGAGTGAACGCAGGGCACAAACCTGCTTGTCCGACAGCGGAAGTTCCGCCAAGAACGACGGCGGGCTTGCCTGCATACTTGCCCGACCCGCCTTGCGCCCAGGGAGGCGTGAGATGCACGCTCTTCGATGCCTCGTGTGGATTGTACAGCCCGGCAAGAGCAGTGGTGACGGAGACCGGAAGGGTTGCAGCCTCGTCGAACGACAGGCTGTCTGGTATCTGAGTTGCTAAGCGTCAGAATGTGTCGACACAGGATATCCGCGCAGTCCCCACCTTTGCGACGAAGTCAGCAGGAGTGGCGACGTATTGTTGAAATGTTCTCGTCGAATCTGCCACGTGCGCTTCCACAAATCTGCCCAGATTCCGAGGTCAGCGCACTTGCATGATGAACACATGAATACGAGCGCACACTCTGTCTCCAACTTTAAGCCTGTCGACTTTCGAGCCAACGGCGACCACGACACCAGCGGCATCCCAGCCGAGTATCGTGGGGAATGCCGTAGTGAACAGCCCAGCATCTTGGATCTTCCAGTCAAGAGGGTTCAGGGCCGCTGCCTCAACTTTGAGTAAGACATCGTCGGGTCCAGGGGAAGGAACGTCGACGGTTTGGACAGCGAGAGCGCCGCCTTTCGACAGGAGGTAGAGGACCTTGTGCTGCTTCGGGAGAGACATTGCGCTGTAAATGTTGAACTTCAATGGTGTCCGTCAAGTAGCACGACATCCACTTTATACTGAGAGAGAGGGGCCGTCGGTCAGCCGCACATTGGTAGTTCGAGATCAAACTTAGACGGAGACGCACCTTGTACGTGAATGCGATTCGTCAAAATCTGTCAGCGAGTCAGGCTTCCGCAGCGGAGAACTCTTGAGCGATGCGACGGTATGAGTGAGCGTATGTGGCCGTTATTACGCCCATGGTTCCAGTGCATGAAAGCAATCGAGAGCTCTTGCATTCGATCCTCCAAGACTGGGACAAATCGAGTGAAAGTGCCATTCGAACCCCGTCGGCCTCCCGCCCATGGTACCTACCATCAGCGCTGTGGTTCGCACCTTGAAGGTTGCTCGAGGGCAGCTTTTGCTAGGTCCCTTGCTGAGTAATATGTCGGGCATCCAGTGGGTCCACGAAACCGTCGTACTAGGATGGGTCCATCAGCCAAGACATACAAGGAGCTCCAGGCGATCCTCATCCCGCGGCGTTAGCACCTATGGCGGGGGAGGGGGAGGAGGAGGATGAAACTCTTGGTCAGCAGGCCAAGGGCGTCAGAGGGCCGACGGCGGAATGGTGGTCAAGCGCTGGCCCCAGTGTAACATGTACATCAAGCTGGAGAGATGTGCTCGCACGGGCGCAATACGGCGACAAAATGGTTGAGGATTGAATTGCATCATACGCCAATCATACGCGTCCATACGAATGTTGTGCGCTTAGTCAGAGAGAAAATCCACCTCCTCCTCGATGAGCATGTCCAGGAACTTGAAGAACGACGCTGCCGGGAAGCCGACGACGTTGTGGTAGTCGCCGTCGACCTTGCTGATGAGCATGCCGCCGAGTCCCTAGGTATGCCGACGTCAGCGAAGCGACGAGCGAGTCTAGCCTGGCAACACGCATACCTGAACAGCGAACCCGCCCGCCCGGTCGATACCCTCTCCACTCTCGACGTACGCTTTCAGTAAGGACTCTTCGTTCTGTGCGAAGTACACCTTTGTCCGCTCTTCTATCGACCTGTGATCATGGCAGTCGTGAGTATGGGTGACGCATCGCGGCAGATCACCTACTTGATCTTGTATCCCGGGGCTTCGAGCACTGGGAAGGCTGGGATATTGGCGACGTCAGCACCTGATCACTGCGGCAGAACGTTGAGACGCACCGATAGAGACCCCGGTAACCACCTCACATATCGCGCCGTTAAGGTCGAGCAACATGCGCAGGTTGTCTTCCTTGTCTCTGGGCTTTTCGAGGAGGTCTTGCGGTCCTATAGGCTCGTCTGAGAACCGCATGCTCTTGAGGCCCTCGGGCGGGTGGGTCAGCACGACGGTGTCGGCTGCAATATACAGGGTCAGTCGGGCCACGTGTAAGAAAGCATGCGGCATGGACGGACCTGCGATGACAAGATCAGGAGCATCGTCTGGGTTTTCAGTCTATCGACGAGCAAGTCAATCATCGCTCTCGTCATCTGAGGCAAATTGGCAGAGTGGTAGGGCCAGTATGCATCGTCCTTCACGTCCCTGCCTTAGATATAGGCGTAAGCCCTACTGGATGGAGCAACTCCTAGACTGTATACAGGGCACGAGGCCCTGACCACTTGCTACTGCGGTAGCTCGTCAAGCTGAGCTGGCCGTTCGATTGCCTCACTGGCTGGCACGAAGCAATGGCCGTCAGTGATGACAGCGAAGCAGGACAGGTGACTACCGGTCGTCTAGCTGGATTCGTTACATACAGCTCAGGTGGCAGAGCATGCACCTCGGCGGATGTCAATGCGGCAGGCTGCGGCTTCCATGCATGTCGCAACGACGTGTTTCCGCGACAGGTCGAAAACCGAGTGACTCACCACCAAGCGTTCGTAGACTTCGACAGCTTTGTGCGTCGCCGTCGCTACAGGATACTCGTGCGGGTCCGAGAATCCGCCCAACGGAAGCGTCTCCTCGAACGTCGAGGGAATAACCTCCGGCTCGAGCCCCTAGATCGAGCGGGTTAGCAGCGGCTCCTATCGTCCAAAGAGAGGAAGACCCACAAATGTCTTCAGGATTTCTTTCCGCCTTGGGCTGTTCGACGCTAGCACGACACGCTTACCCACAAGCTTCTCAAGCGCGGGGATCTTGAGGGCGTGCGGAAGGACGCAGTTGTGGTCGGGGAGCTCGACCTTGGGCTTCGAGCTGAAGAAGCTCACCATGGCGCTGTATTCGAAAGTCAAGTCAGTTACGAAGAGATGCAAGCGTCTGATCCTACTGAGATAAGAAGTCGGACTAGTACTTGGTACACCTTCAAGTTGCGCTTGCTACCGCCTGACTTGCGCCACAAAGGGAATGGGCGCTTATCGGTCGCTGTCTCGCCCTAAAATGGACGTTAGACGCTCACAGTACTAGCCGTTCGCGAAACATTATTCGTGCGTTCGACCGTCTCTCAACGAACATCCACTGGAATGACCTGGCGAAGCTTTCGGATCCCATAACACATTCTTGTGAAACTCGTCGTCGTGAAGTCAGAGCGTAAACTGCCCGCTCAGCCTGTGCGTCACGGTGACGATCGCCGGCTCGCCCGACGTGCATTCTAGTACCCGAGCCTGAGCTTGAGGCTGAGCAGTGGCACGCCCAAAGTAGCTTCCCACCTCTTAAGTAGGGATATCATTCGCATATCGCATCGCGGAACGCGGCAGGTTTTGGCAGTACGCGTACGCCCTCCCTGTAGGGCCAAGCTTCTCGAGCGCAGTTGAAACAGCTTCCGATATGGGCGCGGGCGGGAGTATCATGATCACCTTCTGTGGATTGGGTTCGATGGGTATGATCAGACTCGTTCCCACCTCGAGCTGAAGCCAAGGGTCCACTCAGGTCAGGGGCCTGTTTCTCGGACGCACGGACCCAGACGGTCCCGCGCTCTTATATAGCTCCCCGACGAGGAGAGCATCTCGACGGGGCCCCATCACCTCTCCCACCCCGCCTTTCTTCAGGTTTTCAGTCACTTTCTCCGCGCACAGCGTCACCAGCTTTGCGCTTGCAACCCGTTCCGTTCCCAGTCAGAATAGTGCGATTTTCCCCAGTAGGTATGCCCCTCTCGACACCAGCCGAGGGATCCCTCGCACTGACGAGCAGCACCAGTTTCGGCATCTCACTCTCGTTCACTTCATCTCCTCTGGTACCATGTCCGCCACGTCCCAGTCCCAGTCTCCCGCCACCGAGCGGCCCACGCTCCGCAAGAAGCTGAGCCGCAAGTTCAGCAGCCTCACGCTGAAGCGCTCGTCCTCGAGGAAGGCCGAAGCCGTTCCCCCCGTACCCCACCTCGACCGCAAGTCCTCTGTGTCTTCCTCCTCCACGATCACCGACAGGATCGTGGACAGTCCTCCTTCGACGCCACGCGCCCCCGTCGACGCCGAGACGGCGAAGGCGATCATCTCGTACGCGTACCCGCTGTGGAGGGTGGACCCGGCTCTGGTTGGGTGTTTCGTGGTGTTGTGAAGAACGGCGGGTTCGAGGTGGACGGGAGGCGACGTATCTATTCGTCGATGACATGGCGTTGGATCATATCTTGCATCATTTCCGTCGAGCACTCTTCTATTCTATTCATGTGCATCAAGTGCATCCTGATTTTCGGGCCGCGGATGGACTGCAGACGCGGTCTATACATATGACCTGTCCTCTGAAGCATAACTCGTCAGAATCATGCTCATGTTCAAGAGCGGTGTGGACGTACCATGCGAACGTCCTGTAGATGTGCCGGCCGACCTCGCCTGCGGTAATCTGAGGACCTAAAAAAAGCCTGCTGACATTGAACGTACACCGCGAAAAATACAACCTTCACTCATACGTCTCGAGAACCGTACATCGAGCGCGAGGATTACGACTCCAGCATCTCCTTCAGCTCGCCATTCTCTACCATCTCCGTGACGACGTCCAGCCCGCCAACGAACTCGCCCTTCACGATGAGTTGTGGGAACGTCGGCCAGTTATTCAGCACCTTCAGGCCGGAGCGCACGCCCTCGTCCTGCAGGATATCAAAGCTGCCAAACTCGATGCCCTGGTCGCGCAGCAGTGCGACGATCCGCCGCGAGAAGCCGCACCGGGGCGCGTCCGGGTTGCCCTTCATGAACAGCATGACGCGCTCCTTGTTCATGAGCGCCGTCAGCTCTTCTGCGCTCTTCTCCCCTGGGGCGGGTGCGTCGGAGGGTGCGGCGGGCGCGCGGTCGGTGTGCGATTGAGGGGCGATAGAGGGGGGTGAGCGGGTGTGTTCGGCAATGGCTTTCGTTAGGGCGGGCGCATCGGCGCCGGATATCCGCCCGAGGAGGGTGTGACCCTGTGCGGGTCTGTCAGTGAATGTCACAATGCTCGGGATGAAGAGGGACGTACCCGGAGGATGACGAACGTTGGAACGGCCTCAACCTCGAAGGACTCCGCAATATCTGCTTGTGTCTCAGCCTCCACCTGGCCGGCAGAGCAATATAGTTGAGTACACAGGCCCGAGAACTGATTCTCATAGGCTCAAAGAGAACGTACCTGGAGCACAAGTATCTGCGGGTACTTCTTCGCGAGCTCGAGCACGACCTCATTCATTTGCTTGCACGGCGCAGCCCATGGTGCCCAGAAGTTGATGAGCGATACGCGTTGCAGGTCTTGCGAGAGCAGGCTCTGGAAGTGCTCCGGAGACTGCACGTCATGGAAATTCGAAGGTGCAGCGTCGGCCATCTCGTTCTTCCGTTTCAAACGTCAAAACTCGATTCAGCGGCGGTAATTGCAGCGGTCTAGAGTCGCAAGGCGCAGTAGGCGTATAGGCAGCGAGCAATTAACCAGAGTCCCGGGATAGTTGAAATGTACGAGAAGGTGAACAGGCGGCAAATGGAGAACGGAGGAGAGCTTGGCGAGGAAAGGACGAAGATTGTGGTCAAGTCGGAGGGCGGGGATGACACAACTGTACGGGGATGCCGTTATCTGATAACACACTTCCTGAGATTATGGCGCAATCGCTGTGAGAGAACTTATCTTATCAGATACTCGGCGGCGCGCGCCTCTGGGAACGGTTGAACTTGCTTCGACTCGGTCTTATTCCGGCCACGACCTTGGCATGACTGCGACTGTGGGAGCGGAGCACTGGCATTAGGATACTGATAGAAATGTACCCGGGTATGTTCCAGATCGGCACATTCATGGTACTCATCGGTACAACGCACAGAGCCTGAGAACTTCGACCGACTCGTGAGTCGTCACTCCGGCGTATGGGGAGTGACGGACACGGTGGTTAGTCCTTATTCGGTTATACTCCTGGAGAATAGCGAGGGGCACCCAGGAAGTGGTACTGTGCCCGTTACCAGCCTGCGGGACTGTGGGACATGGGGCGGCGGTCGTACGAAAAACTTTGACATGAACGTTCAGCTTGTTGTCCGTAATTTCCAGCTGGAGTAGGTCTTCCTGCATAGATCAAATCACAACATCCCTTCAGCATCCAGGAGCTCCGAACCAGGAGTTCATGTTTACGCGAGTACATTTCAGATGTCATCGAGGCAGGCGTACGCGGGTGCTACGCTACAGTGAGTGCTATGCACAGTAGGCTGCGACGTACTCGGTGAGCTCAGGATATCGCTGTCATGCTTCATCCAGTGGTGCTGGGTATCGGTCTCGTCGCAGGACCTCCCAGAGCCGACATGCTGTGCAGAACGTACTAACAGTTAGCATCGAGCGAAGCTAACGAATATTTCACAGTATGCACGGGGTCTCGTCCATGGACTTGTCGACTAAGTATCATCCGTCACCGGCCTCTGTCCTCTACACCAGTTCACGACTGAGTACAGGAGAGCGGGTCACACATCGATCAGCGGTACGTTCATGTGTCGCTCTGCTGGTCTCCCGAGTCCTCTGTTAATCATCTGCCGCTGTAGTTCGTGGTTCAAAACCGGAAGAGCGCGAGGCGGTCCGTCTCCTGCTACGGGTCTGGGCACGCACGCACGACGCCGCCGTGACGGCGGACGATGGCCCGTCCTCCCTTTGGCCACCATCGCTCAGGTTGATATGTCTCCTCATTGTGCTCCTTCCCCCTTCTGAACCCCCTCATGCTATGCGACATGCATCCCCAATACGCACGGCAGAGTCTACATGCATGCCGGGGCCACCGGTGTCCAGTGAGGGGCTGGCGGACGTCGGTGGAGGCGTCTAACCACGTGGCCGACGCGAAAATGCATTGCAGCACTAAACCAGGTCAAAGCGGAGCGCATGGGTACGTCTGACCTCCACCAGATTTTGTTCGGGCAGCGGAGAGGACTCAAGCTCGTGGTAGTGGGGAGAAGAAGGGAGTTGCAGACGGTGTTCAACCTCCAGCGTCACAGCGCAATGTGCAGCTCACCCGTCTCTCAAGCTAGGCGGAGGGGCTCGTGATTGCCTAAGAATCGAGATATAGCGGGGCTTGTCGACGAGGGGATTCGCTGAGGCTTGGGCATGCTTGGTTTGCTACGGACGACGTGCTCGATCGATATGAAAGCTTCATCTGATATATCGAGACACTCTTGTGGCAGTATTAGCACTCCTGCATGGCAGTATTCAGAGAATAAGTATGACGCACGGTGGACTCACGCATATGGGACTTAAGTTCCGCCGACCGGCTCGGCTCAATGGCAATCTCAACGAGCTCCAGGCCCAATAAACAGTGCAACCAGAGTGCGCGCATTGAACGTACATATATCAACACAGGCTCCGCCCAACGCTCGAGCGAGAGAGGGAAGTGGTCAGTCGATTCATGAAGGGCGCGCTGGCAGTCTGTCCTAACGTTAACCATACCCTGTGAACAACGGTCAATGTTGTCATTCCGGCCCTCGTTACCGTCGCTGTGGCCATTGTCATCGGTCGATACGGCCATATGTTCTGTCCCGGGCCGCACGGAGGTACCTACGTTCACAAGAGCGCGCCCCCGCATGGAACGACGTTTCTGATCCCACTCACATGCCTGCCCGATGACGACCGCCGTGCGCTGGGAACACACCATTGCTACACACGCAGGCGCGCATCTCCAGGCTTCACGCCTCAGGGCCCGGGGGACGGGAAATTGCGCGGGGTGGGAACGTCACATCGCGTGGGAGCACACAAGGGGGACGTCCATGTTAATAGAGTACTGCTTATTATAATCGTGCCCGGCACCGAGAGACTACCAGGGGACGAGGGAACGGTATAATACAGTGTGGCCATAGTACCCAGGCACTCGGTGGCAGCGCGAGAGGGCCGGGTTCTGGAAAGAAGTCCAAGATCATGCCCGACAGCCACGATAGTCGCGGGAACCGTGCTGCGCCGTACGTCCCACCCCGGACTGCCGGTGCGCAATTCGAGCGACATTGGGACGTGCGGGACCTGGGCGCTGGACAGGGCTGAATCGACTTCAAGGATGGTTCTGTAGCCATTGCGACACCCTCTCGACGAGGTCCGCCTTCTTGCCGGAGACGGGCTCGCCCTTGCTCTTGAGGAAGTCCTGCATGACGTGTATATCAGTGAGCCGCTGCGGAATCAAATTGAGACAAGGGGGAAGGGCCGGGGTGCGTGCGTTGCCATAGGCAAGACTCCCACGAGCGGCCTCGACGTCGAGCGTCGCGGTGACCGCGGAGCTAGACCGACAGACTTGGCACTCGGCAGCGCGTGCGGCGCACGATAATAATACAAGGTTGCGCCAGCGACGTCGCAGCCGTGAGCGTCACATGGGCGAAGGAGATACGAACCTTGAGCTGGTCGACACGGAGCTGTGGAAATACGCCAAGTCAGCAGGGTGCATGTATCGGAGAATAGATCGGGGAGCGGGGAGCAGGAGGGCGGGGATCCCGGCTTCAGTGCAGAGACGGTGGGAGTGGCTTGGGATTGGGTGATACTGGCTATAGTACATACCTTGTTGAGTGCGCCCGCTTCCCACTTGCTGCGAATCTCAGCCTCGTCCACACTCACGTCCTGTGTAGCGCATAAACCGCGATGCGGAAATTAGCAGCCGGGCCTCTGGTCAGGCACGAATGGTACGACGGTGGCGCACGGATACTGACCGCTTTCCGCTTTGTGCCTGCCACAGGCGCGGCGACAATGTTCGCCGTCTCGTCTTCACGAAGCTTTTGCTTCCACGCCTTGATCAGCTGGCCCGCCCGCTGTGTCGACGACCGGTACGGAGGACCACAGAAAGGTTCCACAGCGTTGGAAAGGCAGCGGGAGGATAGTTTTTGCTATTACGTGAATGGACGTTCGAACGGGCGAGGCAGAGGCGGGTCCTGACCTTGTGCATCAAGTCATACTTGGGTTCTGTAAGATCCTCGAAGGCCTCTGGGTCGAATTCCTCGCGGAAGGCACTGGCTTCGAGTTGCGCATTGTGATACGCAAGAGCTGAAGGGGAGACATGGGAACATTTGCCGTAATGGTGAGCGCGCAATGGAAGGATGACAAGGGGATATACGTCGGCAGCTCACAAGGGTTCGGATAGGAGTCGGGTGGATACGAGCCATTCTTGACAACGAGCTTGTCCATGAATTTGCGGGCAGCCTCCTTCAGATCATCCGATGCTGCGCACGCCGAGGCAAGGTTTTGGTGGGCGTTACGGTAGGCGACAGGGACCAAGCGTTTGCAGGTGAGATAGCGGTTCAGGAACGTCAAAGAACAGTAGGAGGACTCGGTGAGCCCGTGACTGCCGTGAGGGATGAAAGATCTTACCGCGGAAGCCCCTCTCAAGTGGTGCGGCCCGGATGTCGTCGGCGAATGGGAGCGGGATTAGATGAAACCCCGGCGGCTCTCGCCAGCCGCTTTCATCCACTTTCTCTTCCTGGAAGACGCGGGCGGTCAGTACGTCTGTCACATGGGTGCGGCGTGGTCAAAGTCCCTGGAGAAGATCCACCAAGTGGGGCTATATTGGTGGTCCGGGAGGCGTGACGGCTCACCTGCGGGAGCACGGCACAGAAGATGGGCGATGAGTTTCGGCGGGTGAGGGCCAGAACGATCGCAATCTTCTTCTTCTTGATCATCGTTTTCAGCAGTGCCGTGAATGTACGCTTGCTCCCAGAGTAAGTCTAGCGACAGCGCCCCGCAAAATTGCCAGGAACACGCAGAGTTAGCTGAGATGCAAGATCGAACGCAACCGGGACCGGGATGCGGCTGCGTACCATCTCATCCGGGTAGATGAATACCGAGTGCTTGATGTTGTCCTCGAAGGCGAGCGCCCTCCGGCTTTTGAAACCCAGCAGTTTAATCCCTAACCACGCGGTCAACTGAATGCTCGGGGCATGTATATCTCTCAAGGTTCCTGGAGTTCAAACGTACCAGGCTCCAACCCAAGAGTCCGGAACGAGCGAACCTCGTCTTGCGTGTAGAACACTCGGCTGCCGAGCGGTACCGACCGGGTTCCTGCATCCGCATCCTTGGCCTGGTCCCCAACGTGCTCCTCAGCCTCAGCCGACGGAGCACCGAGATCCATCCCATACAGAATTTGAGTTTTCTCCACCTCCGCCTCCCGCTCCTGTGGTACGGGAATTCAGGTTAAACTTTGGAGCGTCGGAGGAAGCTAACCTGAACTGCTCACCTCGTCCACGTAAGCCGTCCGCGAATTGACGACATCCATCCTATCGCCGAGGTCCGCAAAGTACCGGTACGCTCCTTTCTTCTGCTCAGTGATAAGACCATAGCTGGTAGGGTGCCGCAATTAGGTTATGTGATTTGATTCTTGCTGGAATCACCCACCCTTTCACTCCAATTGTGAAGTCGGGAGCAAGCGTGAACGGCACACTGAACAGCGCCCGTTTCGGCACTTCGTGAAAGCGCATCTGCGCAAGCAATTCCTCTATCTGACCGATGGAGATGGATTCAGGAAGGATCTGTCCATCTTCTCCAGGCTCATCGGAGTCGGTGAGATTCGTTGCTAGGAGGACGGACTGTCCATCGCGTTTCACTCAGTCGCGACGCTTCGCAAGCAACTGCAAGGATCACATACAGAGTAGAAGATTGAGGGGTCAAACGGCTTCTCCTCAGTGCTGATGAAGAACGGTTCGACGGTGACCCCAGCTTGCACGAGGTCCTGGACACGGGGTTAGCGGGGAATGCCGTGAACCGCAGTGTTTCACGTACAATTAGCGTAGTGCGCGCGGAGGTGATAAGACGGCTGCTCGCTGCGCCCGGGTGCGGATTGTCCTCGTCGGTGATGAAGAATATGCGCTTGGTCGCAGTCTTCGGTGCTCTTGGAAGGAAGCAGTCAGCGCCTGCCGCATGCATGCCAACGATCTGCGTACCCGTCACGAATGGCCCAGTTGCAGCTCGTGAACACGTCTCCGACGGCAACGCGCCTGTCTGTCATCGGTGGGAATGTCTCCGCGAGTTTCTCGGGTTTCTCTCGCGCCTCTACAATCCGCGGTTAAACTCCTGGGTAATAGACCGGGCAGGACGCACTTGCCGTCCAGTAGCTGCATGAGTTCCATGACCTTCGGCGCATTGACGGTGGCTATTGGCTGATACACATACGTGCCCTTCTTGAGGTCCGCACCGGCCGTACCGCTCTCATTTCTCTTGGTCTGCAGACACAAGGCCGTTGGTTCGTATGCAGTATGAGTTTGGGGTGGTCTCGGCGGATGGTCAGGGGAATGGAGCGGAGACTCACCGTGTTGAACAGCATTATGCCCACGGAGTCGTTCGGACCCACAAGGACCTTTCTCTTCTGAATCTGCATGGCGGCCTCGAGCGCTCTGAATAGCTTGCAAGTTTGCACGTCTTCATAACGCGGGTCTTCGTAGAGCTCGAGCATGGACGGAGAGCAGTCTATGCAGAACATGATCACATCCCGCTTTCCTTCATATAACTAGAGCGTTGTTCTGGTTAGCCTCATCATCGCTTTCGGACTTGTGTGGTACGCGACATGGTACGCGACATACCGAGGTATCCTGCAGCTCCTCGTCGTCGTCGTCAACAATCCTGTTCCAGTCCTCGAAGGATGCCATCGTGTCAGCTCGTCTGTGACCAATGCTTGATACAACGCGTTGAAAGACGACTCTGTGGCGGAAAGTCTGTCGGGATTGTCGTGGTTGGGACGCAGGATAGCCGCTCGAGCGCGACGCGTTTATGCACGTGACTAACTGTGTGTGACGCAGGCGCCTATGAACTTCCTTCGCAAAACATGGCGTGGATCAATGTCCAACAGTAACTCCCATCACGCCCAGTTGTATTCTACTTTCTTGACGAAACGAAGCGAAGGAACCGGTAGACCGACGCGCTAAAAGCCCGCTATTATCAGGCACGTCCGGTCGTTCTTTAGTCTGCGGCCTAGCCACTGGATAACCACGCCACCTGGCAGACCAGCCAGTTCTCAGTCTGTAACATTGACTGACTAAAGACAGTCTCCCACGCTCCCTGCATGGCTATCAACCCAAGCCTCAGTCCAGGATCGAGCTCGACGTCGACGTCCGCCCTGCCGTCACTACGTAGGATTGATGTATCTAACTTGGATCCCGCGGACACCCCAGTACCGCGCATCAAGACAGATGAAGACGTCGAGGCATGGAAGCAGACCCGTGGATATCAGGACTACGGCCTCTTTCTTCGGAGGCTCGCAGAGTCCGTCGTCGGGTGCTCTCTGCCGTACGAGGACCCCGAGCTCGACCCGGTAAACTATGCACCTCTGCTACTGGAAGACGAGCTTAGCTGACGGATGACTCTATCTGCAGGCGGCCGTTGCTGTCATTGCGATGCTAGACAAGCTCGACAAGTGGATCGATGAGATCCCTCCGCTGCCCACGCCGCAACGTTTTGGGAACCTCGCCTTCCGAACGTGGGGCAAGCGGTTAGAGGAGGTGCGCCAGCCTGCCGAGGTTATCGACTTGCGATCCGTGGCTGACATTCAACTCGTATAACCTCCCGTGGTCCGAACCTCCAATCATGCCGTCACCGTCGAATCTCTCAACTGCGTGCGCCACGGTCATCTCCGCGGCCCATCGCACAGGAATCCGCCACACTCCTCAAGGGACTGCTCCCGTCATCGCTGCACACCGCGCTCCCCTTCATCGAGCCCTACCTCCTCACGTCCTTCGGCTCATTCACGCGCATGGACTACGGCACGGGCCACGAGACCTCCTTCGCGCTCTTCCTCCTCTGCCTCACGCTCCTCCGTTTCCTCGAGCCGGAGCCCCGGATCGAGCGGCAGCTCGTCCTGAACGTCTTCGTGCGCTACCTGCGCCTCTGCTGGCGGCTGCAGGACGTGTACAAGCTCGAGCCCGCGGGGAGCCACGGCGTGTGGGGACTCGACGACTACTCCTTCCTGAGCTATATTTTCGGGAGCGCGCAGTTGAGAGGTGCGTGCCCTCAAGTCTGGTTGAACGGCAAACGGGCTGTCGTGGACCCGGGCGTTCGGGATGCACTTTGAGCGGCCGTGTGGCTGGATCTCGGTGCCGAGAAGGGGCGTCGAACTGTCATGCGCGGGAGGCCGTCGACAGATGGGGGCGCAGCGACCTGAATCCTTGACAGTACACTGACATCATTTTCGTGCGTGCAGATCAGAAGGAAATCCCGGTGAACGCGATCTTGGACCCCCCGCTTCCCCCAACGAACCTGTACTTCATGTCGATCATGCGGATCCTCGAAGTCAAATCGGGACCGTTCCACGAACACTCGTCCCAGCTCTACTCGATCGCCACTGGCGTGCAGCATTGGAGCAAGGTGCATACCGGGCTATTCAAGATGTACGAGGTATGTGGATTATCTGGAGGAGTCAGTGACTTGAGCGGTCGCGATCAAATCCGACGCGTGGACAACGTCAGAGGAAGACGAGATAAACGGTGTGCGACGGTAGCATCGGGTGTCACGGAGGCCCTGCTCTTCATCATCGCGACAATGAGCGTGGTCTCCGATATGATACGGTATCGTTCAGCTGGCATTCAAACGGCTGGAAGAGACGCTATGGCGGTTTCAATTCCCACGATGAAGTACAATTCAGTGACATCATGTGTCTCATCGCATCGTCTTCACGCGTCGCAAAGAATTGCAGCTCACCGTTGCGAGAAATATGGACACCTTCACCGAGCTTGACGCGTAACCAGCCCGCCCGGCTTTATCTTCCATCTTCGACTGTCATCATGTCTGACTGACCATGATATTTCAGGCTGAAGTACTCGGAAAGCGAGTCGTAGTCCAGCACATACCGCTAGGCGGCCTTCTGGAGTGGGACGCGCCTCAGCGTCATGATCTCTCTACTGCACCAACCCCTGCGCCCTTCGCAACATCCGCACCGTCTGCCACCGCTGCGCACTGGGCCACCGCGGCTCCTCTGACCATGTCGACGCCGTACATCGCACCGAGCCGAGGATCCCAGCTGCCATTTACTTCTGCCGTGGCACATACGGGCCACTCCGGGACCGCTCGGTATCCGCAACGAGGCTTAAGCTCGAACACGCCGCTCATACCGGCACGGATGCCGCTTGGTCCCACCGCGAGCACTGCGTTGCGACCCACTCCGAGATCTGCTGCGTCGGAGACAATGCCCCTGCCACCGCCTCCGCAGACGAGTCACCCGCAGAGTGGAGAGCGGGAGGAGTAGTGACCTGGCTCGGATGGTTCTTGGAGTAGATTGGTCGTGCTCAAGCTCAAGCTCGATGGAAGAAGTTGTACTTACCACATGATAGATGAAACCCGAGCTTCTGGCGGTGCTCAAGCCGGTTACGGCCTACAACATTTGTTGCCACCACCCGATACAAATGCGATACAGCGGTGAGACTACGGTAGAAGAGAGCTAAGTACAAGTAAGCAGAGTGCGCAGATGGCCGGTCCCCCTGGGAGGAGAAGCCGGGAAGTACAGAGCGCGGCGGCGTTGGTAACGGCAGCGACGCACAGAAATACACCCTCTGAGCGAGGGGTCGGCCCATGGCTCGCCATCGTCCTGCTCTGCGGGATATACGTGAGTGAACCATGGGTGCTCTGGCCCGGGGTGCCGTATTACTACATCCTGCAGCCTGAATTGTCACGAGGAGGATCATAGCCCCGCCTCCGCCTCCGCAATCGAGTCAGTCGGACGCAGGGCGGGGGCGGAGAAGGGCATTATGCAGTGCCTCGAGGGTTATCGGAGTCGACGATCCTCCTTCAGAAGTTGGAGTCATGTTGCTCCGGGCCGTACAGGTGTACCACATGCACATCCTCGTCGCCGTGTCTATGATGGTACTCTGTATGTCTCTTCATGAAACAAACACCGAGTTTGTATAACGTCAACTGGCGACGAGCGGCAAAACCTCGGGCGTAGAATTTAAGCGGTGCAGCATCCATATCCGGCAGGCGGATACTTTCCCAGGGGCTGTGATTGGCGGGCGGGATCGATGAAGAAAAGTGAGGAGGTCCGTGCTCGCTGTGTTTTCCCCCTTCCTCCTCGTCTTTCTCCTCGCCGTCACCGTCGACCACCCCGACCAGGGAGACTTACAGCTCGCGCGCACCGTCTGCCGTCGTATCGCTGAGAGCTACGACGCAGACCCTCGCCCACCACCATTCCTGACCAAGCGAGAAACGACGACCTCCGTCTGTTGACCCTCGAGTAAGTTTTTTCAATTCTCGCGTCATCTCCTGCAATCGTTCCCGCCCGGGCGAGACACCCTTCCTCGCTCTATCCCGACGCGCGGGCGTCGTACTCGAGAGGCTACGAGAGGTGTTAGGTGTTAGGTGTCTCGGAAGGGGCGCCCCGTTCGTCGTGCTGCGCCCACGGGGTGGTTAGGTTCATCAGAGCCCGTCGCGCCCACCCCTATCTCCATCGAGGGTCCGGGGCTTCTCTATCTCGGATTGAACACCGTCTACCATCTATTCTGCGTCCTGGAAGAGGTTGCGAGTGTCGTCTCGATGCTTCGTCACAGAGGGCGCGATTGTATGACATCACCACGCGCTCGTGCAGGGTCCTGTGCAAGACTTTTCTGCTGCGGCCTTCCCTGCCTCAGGCTCGCGGCGCGATGCCTCGTTGAGCTGCAGACGTTGCCTCTCGACGAGCCACTCGTGTTCGATGTTCCGCTAGCCGAGTCTTCGCCGCTGTCCTTCCATTTTGTTGTTGAGAACGCTCGCTGACGTATCTTCTTTGATAGGTGGTCATCCGTTCGTGGTATGTCTGAAATCGGCCTCTGGTGACTCACCTTCTAATATCTCATACAGGAGAACCTCCTTGACAGGACTCCCGTATCCCGTATACCAATTCAACTCGCCGGACTCATTCCTGTGTCCTGTCCCTCCCTCTTGCCTATCTTCTCTTCATCTCTACTTCATCGCCCTTCAAGCTCGTCCTCGCTTCAGGGAGCGAGGATCCCATAGCCGACTGAAGGACACCTGCTAGTTACCGTCCCTATCCCGCCCGGCTCGTCCTCGCCGCGGCGGTAGGCTCGGTAATACGGGTTCCACGTAACACCACCAAAACGACCGTTTTTCCTTTCCCCCGGAAAAGCTCCCGCTATCATCCGCTCCAGCCAATCTCCATCGACCAAGCCATAGACAACCACCACCAAGAACTAGAGCTCGACGGTTCCCAGGAACCTCACCAACGACCACGACGAATGTCTCAACTCGAGATCCTCACCGCCCGCGCGCCCGTAGACTTTGACTACGAGGGCCTCTCCTGCTCTCCGACTCTTTCTTCCTCTCTTCCTCGTTCCCTTCCCGAAAAGTACCTTGCCAATGTTTTTGTAAACGGACTATTTTCTCCTTCCGCTACTGTACACTCTCACGAAAACACCCACCACCTCAAGAACCCCGAGCGCCACTACGATGACGAGGTCTCGATCCCGGGGTTGCCGCCCCTGCACCGCGGGCACCCGGACGTCCACCTTAGAAACGGGGTCATGAACGCTCTCCACCTGAGCGCCGACGGAGAGCCGGACGCTGAGAAGGCCTTCTTCGTCGCCGACCTCAGCGCGGTGTACAAGCAGCACGAGCGGTGGAAGAAGCTGCTTCCCGAGATTGAGCCGTTCTACGGTGCGTGTTCCATTCCCGCTCATCTCCCGCGTCGGTTGCTGATGCTCGTGCCCGCAAACAGCCGTGAAGTGCAACCCGGACCCGTACGTGCTGCGGCTTCTAGCGGCGCTCGGGACGGGCTTCGACTGCGCGTCGAACAACGAGATCAACACCGTCCTCGCGCTCGGGGTCGCCCCCGAGCGCATCATCTTCGCCAACCCGTGCAAGGCGACGTCGTTCATCCGCAGCGCGGCCAAGGCGCGTGTCGACATGATGACGTTCGACAACACCGACGAGCTCTACAAGATCGCCCGCACGCACCCGGGCGCGCAGCTCGTCGTGCGCATCCTCACCGACGACTCGAAGGCGCTCTGCCGGCTCGGGCTCAAGTTCGGTGCGCCGATGCACACCGTGCCCGCGCTGCTCGCAAAGGCACGCGAGCTCGGGCTCGACGTCGTCGGCGTCAGCTTCCACGTCGGGAGCGGGAGCACGGACCCGTTCGCGTTCGCCGACGCGGTCGAGCGCGCCCGTGCGGCGTTCGACATGGGCGCCGCTGCGGGGTACAAGTTCACGCTGCTCGATGTCGGCGGCGGCTTCGAGGACGCGTCGTTTGAGCAGACGGCGGGCGTGCTCGCGGATGCGATAAACCGGTTCTTCCCCGTGCGCGACGGGCTCAGGATCATCGCGGAGCCGGGGCGGTACTACGTCTCGAAGGCGTTCTCGCTCGCCACGAACATCATTGCACGCCGCGCCCCGCCCGAGCAGCAGGCGGACGCGGACGTCAGCTCTGACCCCGAGCAACCCAGCGTTATGTGTACGTCTCCTTCCGTTTGTTTTCGGTACGCCCGCGCTGACGATTTTCGTGCTTCTTTTTCGTTGGTGCTTCTATTTGCAGACTACATCAACGACGGCGTCTACGGCGCGTTCAACTGCATCATGTTCGACCACCAAGCACCGCAGCCGTTCGTGCTCTCCCTCAACGGCTCGTTCCACGTGCCCGCGTCGGTGCCGCTGCGCGCGGCGAGCGTGTGGGGGCCGACGTGCGACAGCCTGGACTGCGTGTGCGCGGTGACGCAGCTGCCGGGCGGGCTGCAGGTCGGCGACTGGCTCGGGTGGGAGAACATGGGCGCGTACACGGTGTGTGCGGCGAGCATGTTCAACGGCTTCGAGGTCAGCAGGGTCGTCTATACGACCGGGGCGGGTGCTGGCGCGGCGGAGGTGCGGGAGGCGTTGAGGGCGTTCCAGGCGCAGCTGTAGGGTCCTGGGGTTCCCGAACCTCGATGATGGTCCCCGAATAGCACGGGCCCCGGTGCGGAGGCGAAGGAGATGCGACGGTGGTATCGAAGACCAACGCGAGCATTCCGTCAGATGGATTCGGTTTGAGTTTGCAATCGCGGTTGGAGATGGGACGTCTGCTCCCGAGGGCTTCGTGTTGCGATGATGATGTTGATGATATTAGACGGCGCGTTGTGTGTACGAACGCCGCGGACTCTTTTTTCGCTGTACGAGCGTATGCCATACAGGCACGAAGTTGATACATAACGAATTGATGTGCTTGCTGGACTCGAGACACCATGTTCTGTTGCTGAGTGTGAGCTCGAGAGCGGTGCGAGCTGGGGCGGGGCCGTGCCTGGCGGGGGAGGGGTTCGCACGAGCTCGGCTCCGTAGCATGCGGTGTGCGTCTCGGGGCCGGTGAGAGCCTCGAGGGCGACATCTCGAGCTCAGGCGTCCGGAGGAAGGAGGCGTGGCCGATCAGATACGGACAGGCACGGCGGGCTGCGGCTCCCAGGCTCATACCGCCTCGTGACGTACCCTCTCCCTTTGCCGTGGGTTCCCAGACTCGAGTCGCGACGAGGAACGCGAGGATCGATCGGCCGAATCTGGGGCGAGGGGGAAGGCAGGCCGGGCCGCGGAATTTCCGACGCGGTGCGCTAGAAGCTGCCGTGACTGCCAGAGCTGCCGTACGCTGCCCGTCGTCGCCACGACACACGACACACGACCGCAACCCACGGTCTCCCACGGTGTCGTCTTAGCCAAGGACTAACCTTGTGTGCGTCGAGGGCGTGTTCGGGGCCGCTGGCAGCCTGCCGCCCCCAGCATACGAAGGCTTAGAGAACGTCGGATCGCCGGCCGTCCACCCTCCCGACGTCGACATCGACGACTGCCGACGCACGGGGCTCGACTCGGAGGACCCTGCCCTCCGAAGCTTCGGCCAACAACAGCTCATTGTCGCTGCTGCGCACAGCAGCGCACAGCGCCCGCCTCGGATACACACACTTACCTAATACCCATGCGCACATGTGTTTGGCGCGTCGTACCGCCGCCGCCGGACGCACGGAGGGACGTCGGCTGGCCGTCGGTTGCCAGCGTGGTTACGAGGGGGCTCGCGGCTCGTCCCTTGCGCGGTCGCCTTCTCAGACTTGGGATACGGAGGGAACTTTGGTGCTTGGTCCTCCTACAGTACCCTCCCGACACCGTGCGCCGACGGCCCTCCCGGGCTGCGCAAGGACGAATCCCGGACGACTAGCTTCAGCTACACACACTGCCTGGCGCACGGCCGTCGGGTCGCTCGCACAGCGGTGCCTTGTGCATTGACTAACAGTCCGCTTAGAACCGAGCCCGAGCCTCAGCCAGAGCATCCGCGCCCTGCCTTCCCTGACCCCTCGCCGTTCCAGACTTCCAGTCCTGTTCCCGAGTCGCACGCTCACACGGGGACGTCGACGTCCGCGGAATAGCCTTTTCACGCCCAATACGCTAGCGTTCGGGCGTGCGGTTCGATGCATGCCGGGTGCAGTCGACATTAATACGCTTCCCTCATTCGTCACTCGTCATTTGCCCACTCGTGTCGGCAGGTGAGAACGCGAAACCAGGACGCGGACGAGATGCGGACCCGTGCACTGACAGCGTCCCATCTGACCGCTCATGCAATGATGCACTCTAATTTCGCAGTTTCTCGCGTTTCTCGCACCTGCCTCCGTCCGGGCATGCGACCGAGACGAGACCGTGACATCTGCTCAACCACCTTATATTAGCTAATACGTCCCGGCTCACAGGGCGCACCGCGCAGCTTGAGCGTCCCGCGAAGACCCGGGGATGGCACGCCCTGTCCGCTGGGCCTTGGAGTGAGATCCATCTGCACGCAGCGCCCTGGTCCATCTTTGATCACCCCCACCCTCTTTCTATATCCATGCGATCGAATGCCGAGCCTCGGTACCTAGGCAGCACTATCCCGAAACCGGTAGAGCGGTTCTGCGGGGAATTCTTGTGGAATCAAAAAATACGCTGGGCGACCGCTAAAGTGCTCGTCCTGGTAACTGGCCCGCACGGATTCAAAGTGCGCACCGGCATGCTCAGATCATCATCCGGAGCCTGTTACGGCCCACACCGCGCACCCGTGGTGTCGTAATAATTCTGCACGCCGCTGGGCCCTCGCCGCCTGTCTCGTCTCGAGTTCCGAATCCGTGCGCTGCGCAGGCAGATGATATATGGGCCTCCGTGCAGACGCGGGACGGCCCTTTCCCCCGCCGTCTTTGGCTCCCTGCCCCTCCGCACAGTACGCTTCGCCCGCTCCTTCCCCGTGCACATTGCACGGTCGACGCACCACCCTCACCCCGCCCTCCGTGCTAATCCCAGCGCACCGGAGTATCCGATCACCCGCGGTAGGTTCGTGCACTTTGCGTTTTGTGCTCCCGATGGTCAGCTGAGCTCGGGGCCCCACGCAGCAGCACTGCCAAACGTTAAAGCAACACAACTCCGACTCGCAATCAGCCTCGAGTCCGCCCTCCCGGACACGTAACGCATTCGCGTTCTTAAATGGCTCTTGGAACAAGTCGTTCTGCCAACATGTCCTCTGGATTGCTTCTGGTGAGTCCTCCTGCGAATCCGCTGCAGTGGGCCACGATCGTTGATATGTGATTGGGTTTGTGCTTGGTACTTGGTGCTTCGAGCAGGACCCGCTTCCCTCTCCAACCGCAGAGCCCGCCCCGAACGGCGGGACGCGCTTTCGCCCGTATGCGAGCCCGGACCACCATGTCACCAAGGCGCGTTATATCACCAGCAACGACCCCCGTGGATACATGTGCGTCTGGTGCTGTGATCGGGTTAGAGGTGAGGAAGCAAGTACTGACGACATGTGCTTCTCCGCAGACCCGTGTATGAATACCCGCTGAACGGCCAGTGGATCATGCTCGACATGGACGACGGATACGTGCTCTGGACCGGGATCTGGAAGGGTGAGCAGCAACCATCGCACACTCCCTCGGTGTCGACCCCGCTTGCTAACGATGCCCGTTCTTCCCCCCTCTCGCTCACAGCGCTCGGTAACTCGAAGGGTGAGATCTTCATGTCGCTGTTGCGAGGCCGAATGCTAACCGTATCATCTTTCTGAAACCGAACTCTAACGTCGATCGCTGCAACAGCGGACATCGTTAAGATTATAGACTCGCAGCCCGACCTCGCCGCACAGTTGCGGCGGGTCAGAGGCGGATATCTTAAAATCCAAGGTACTTGGATGCCTTACGAGATCGCGCTCCGTTTGGCCCGCAGGTACGCTTGTCTCCTCCCTTCCTCTTGACCATCGCTGCTTCCCTCGCACTTCCTGACTGTGATGCTTTTAATACCAGGGTTGCATGGCCAATCCGTCACGACCTAGTACCTCTCTTCGGGTGCGTGCGCAACGATCTTCAGGCTGTATCTATTCAACTGACTGTGCCATCTTTCTACATAGCCCCAACTTCCCCGAGACGTGTCTCTCTCCCGACAGCCCGGGTTATGGCCAGATCTCGAAGCCCGGGACAGGGAAGCGACGGGCTCGGCGCAATCCTCCCGCAGAGATGCCTCTCAACCTCACCTCTGCGTCCGGGGCGAACTGGTCCGTCGCGGTCGGCGACCCTACCCCGCTCAACGTCAGCAGCGGGTCGTTGTCGTCTCGGAGCACGCTCGTCATGTCCCATACCTTTGCCGCGCAACCTGGACGGCACATCGACACCACGTTCAGCACGCATCACCAACAACTCGCATCAGCGTATGGCCAAGGGCAAAGCGACTCCCCGGTTATGCTTCACGTGCCGTACGTTGACAGGGCTCACGCCGTGGTCTCTCCCACGTCGTCTACCTCGACGTCCAGCAGCTTCTTCCAATCAGGAGCATCCAGGCGGTACTCTCCACCTCTCGACACCGGCTCCTCGGGACTGCGCTACTCCCCCTACCCGAGTCCGCTGTCTTCGACCACCTCCCGTTTCAGTGCGACGTCGGCACATTCTTCTGGGGGCGCTGACAGCTCCATCTCCATCTCTCCGACGTCGTCGCGACCGCTAGGGGAGACGATCAAGCTGCCGCCCATCCAGCCGCCGAACCGTCGTACAAACGGGGACGGCGCAGGGGGCGCGTTCCACCTGCCGCCCATCTCGAGCATGGACAACTTGCGCGAGGCACAGTGCGGGGAGCCGATGGCCGTCCTCAGGCGGCTGCAGTCTTCGGACGGGGACGACTTGGTCCACGCGGAGAACCGTGCCACCTCGACACAGCGTAGGCATAGTCTGGCGGTGCCGGATGCCATGCACGCGTACAAGCCGTAAGTCGCCTGTACATTGCACGCCCCATTCCCATCTTCATCTATCCCGTGCGGTGATCTTCACAAACTGCCTCGGGCGGTCTATTGCTATTGTCTGCGCCTGTGTCTCCGTTCCTCGATACCCGGTGCTCATCATTACCTCTTCTGCTGCAGATCCGACTTTGGTGCACGCAGTACTACTGGCGGCTCGCGGACCCCGCTGAGCGCTGTCGCGGCGTCATCGTCGTCTTACCTACCCTCCAGGCACGAACAGCACCAGCAGCACTACCCGCATGCAACCCCCTCCTATACCCACGCGCAGCCGCTGTTCGACCGCCGACCTTCACACGACGATCGTCCGGTGCGGTCGGTTCCCCCGTCGCCATATCTTGGCGCGTCTCGTTTGGATTTGGATCACCGCGACCGCACCGGGGATCGTGCTGTGCTCGGCCGCGAGCGCCCTTTCAGACTGCAAGACCGGGACAGGGTCGGGGTGTTCTACCGCCAGGAACGCCCGCCCAGTCCACCGCCATCCGTTTCGTCGCACTCTCCATCTGCTTCCGCTTCTGTAAGCGCGAGCAGCTCTCCGTCCGACTCGGCGAGGCCGGGATGGCGCCCTTGGTAATGCCATCGTTGACCTCCTGCATGCGCTTGCCCTTGTCCCCGTCCATGCGCGGAGCGTATGATACCTCCCTTATATTCTGGATCACGCCCTACACTCTGTTACACTGGACGATGCCTGCGGCGCCCAGGGTTGTATAGTCTGGACCTCTCGTTCGCCTGCACCGTTATCACTGCCGTGGCTATCAGCGTCGCAGTACTTGTTCACCGGCTCTTCGCTCGCCGGTATTGTTTCGCCTAAATTATAGCACTCCTAGTTTAGCCCGCTTCCTGTCCGGTTTGTCTTCTCCTCGAGCTATCGTAGCTAATTGTAGTGAGTAGCCTGCGCATGCGCACATCGTGTAATCTACTAGTCTATAGCGGGAGTTGAGGGTCACCTTTCTGGCGCACCGCTCCGCGAATGTCAAATTTACCACCCCAGCACGATGCACCTGATCGCTGCAACAACGCACGATGACGATGCCCGAAGACCCAGAAGGCGGCTCGTCCCGGGAACGACGGCCTAGTACTTCGAGGACTTCTCCTTCCCGTTAGTCTGAGCAGTGAGGCCACTACCTTGTTCTCGCTTTGATTAATCCTTTGAATGGATAGCTGGGCTGCGTCGGACGTGCAGTATTCTCACACCTTGCGTCTTCCCATGGAATCTTCTGGCCGGGCTGAGCGTGCGCCCAGCAGCCCGTGCAACCGTGTAACCACAGAAACCCCGCATGCTATTGGAGCGTGATCGTCCGTCAGAACCCCGCATCCAGAAATGTGTTTATGAACTCGTCCTCTTCTCAGCTGCGTTCCCAGCTCCGGTCTTGCACACACACGCTATTTCCACTCGTTCAGTCGCACGTTCTCCTTCGGTGGTGCTGGGAGATCCGATTCTGTAAGTGAGTGGGAGCCCGCACAGGGTCGCAAGAGATTGGAGAATGCGCTCCCACCATGACCATAGCTTGGGAAGACGAGAGACAGTCTGTAGCCTGTCGGGACCGAGGGGAGCGCGCTCGGCATCCACGCAGCCGTGCGGGCCTCCAAACTGTGGTCAGACGAATGCGACGGGCAACTACTTGCACTCCCGGTCGGTTTCCGCTGCCGCGCCACGAAGCAACTGACCACTCATTCAAACCTCAGCTCACGACGTCCCCTGCCGCCCCCGGAGCGGTACTGTAATGGTCGGGCCAGGGTCATCATGCGGCAAACTCTACGCCCGGTTCCCAGTGATCATCTGTTGGCACAGATCTGTCAGGACACATTGTGCGAGTCCACAAGTAGTACTCTACTTACTATTCAGTTCGCGCACTGCTTGCAGGTAGTATCATGCAAGGTACGCACGTCACTCATGCGATGTGTGTATTGTAAGTATACTTGAACTTACGCACCATTGGGGGCACAGATCACCGTCGCAAGCGGGCGTGCCTTGTTCGTTGCGCTGTACTGTCGAATGGGGAAGGTGAGAACAGCTTGTGATGGAACACGGATACATAAGCGGAACCACGCGACACACGCTGCAGCATGGCCATAATGAATGGTAGTGAATGGTTTGTCCGTCAGAACTTCGTCTGACCTCGAGGCTCAATTAACCTGCTAAGCGAAATTGCGCGCAAATACGCAGCGGGTGCCAGCGGCGCAGCGGCCAGGCCATGCTCCCAACCCAGCACCCCAACAGAACCGACCCCTCATGTCTTAGGAACCGCTGGATTATCGGACAACCCTCAATCTCGTCGCAAGTAGCGCCGCATGCTCATTACTGACATTGCAGTTGTCACAGGCTTGCGCTAGTCAAGCCCACCGCTCGCGGCCCATGGCATACCACAGCCTGCCACACCTCGAAGACGTTCCGCACGTTCGTACACCAATCGCTCTACCATTTCAACCCATCGACGTCGAAAAAAGGCTGGAAGGAGGAGGTCGCGACCTCGGGGACTCGGACAACCGTCGAACGCCACAATCACGATCGCTATACCCCGGCAAAACAAGAATTGGGGCACCAGCAGAGCTGCTCGATCTATCGGAGGCATACTTCGTCCACCAGTGAAGTGCCTGAGCGGCCCGCCCGCTGCCGGGCTCGCCGCGGGTGCGGAAAGTGGCTTGCGAACGTCGGTCGCCCAAGTCTCTTCTGCGGATGGAGCGGCTGACGTTCATATCATCAGCGTCGTCGTGACAATGTATGTCAGGGAACGAACGATACCATGGGTGAATATTGACGGTAGCTGACGGGAGCGAAGTTGACTTGCCTGCCTGGACAGCTACCTCATACGCGGGAGCCAGTATCGATGTCAATCCATCCTGGTGGCAAGAGGTACACCGTGCGCTGCTCGGGCTCGGCAGAACGGTGCCCCATCTGTTGCAGTTCGCGGGTAGACCAGAGGCGTGGCAGCGAGGTCAGACCTGGTCAGACTTCCCCAACCACAGGCTCGAAGCGAAGCAGGCAAGCGTATCAAGTGATCCAAAACACACCGCTTGCTCCGAGGTATCGCACCATTTGAATAAGCCGGTCGGGAAAGCTCGCCAGCCTGTGGAGTCTCCTGACGCACAATTGGACGTACGAGAACCACACGGTAGACTCGCCCGGAGGCTGGAGCCCCGGAAGCACCCCGCACGCGATATGGGTTCAGGAAGGAGCGGTCGGGTCAGGCGACCGGCACGATTTGCGTCTTAAGCAAGAGTAAGTATCCTGGATGCGAGCCTAGATCGAGGAAGCTCGAACCTCCGCCACAAAGCCACCCAGTGACCGAGCCAGCCACCAGCGCACCATGCGCCACGGTCCCGAACCTCCTTTGGTGCTGTGTAATAATAATGGCGAAGCCTCAGCCTGGCACCCTTCGTTGGTTGCCTGTTCAGGGTACGCCATGACCACGGTCACCGAGGTGTGCGACCGCTCGAGTACTTCAGGCGTGACTGAGAAACAACGCCGTCATCAAAGTTTCATTTATGCCAGGAGCGGTTAGGGCTGTACGAACTGACGGTATGAGAATATAGTAGTCTGCGTTGAGAACGAGTGTGAAGACTTTGTACGTGTTAAGATCTCCGGGATCGCGCAGCGGTGAATTGAGCATGGCTTCTGATATTGTTCGAACAGTAATTGCCTGACCGCGATTCTAGCGTTCAGCAGCACCCCCCATTCGACGGGCGCATGCCACGCACCTACGGGCATATACTACGATATGCTGAACCCTTCAGCCGCGAGTGGACTTTGTAGCCGGAGGCTGTAGCGACGTGAGGGGAGCCAACGGGAGAGATGACGTGCTATGCCCGTTGCTGCTGCATTGTTCGAACTTCGCCAGGCCTTAGAATATTCATATCGGCGCCCCGTTCCGCCGCGGTGCCCCTTAGGCGGCTGGTACGCCCTTGTTCCTACGCATTTTTCGCCCATTTTCGCGATTGGGGGGCAGTATCAGCCTTGCACCTCGTAACCGTAGCCTGTGCAGGAAGCACACCGTAACAGCACCTTCTTGTGCAACTCGCCATAGGAAGGCGGGCGTTCGTCTTGAACCAGAGAGCCTCTCTTGCGAAGTAATTCGCGAAGTCGATCATCTGACCGGTGATTCTCAGTGTTAACATGGTCCCGGCAGAATGCCCGTGTCGAAGAGCGCCATTGACTTCCTGCCATTGTCCGTCGTGAGCGAGCGCTATCGCATCTGGATCTCATCCTGAATTACATACCTGTCTCATTCCAACAGTGTCCGACTGCCATCGCAGTGCTACTAGTACTGTAACGCGTGAGGATCAGAAACCAAGGGAATCGTGCAACAAAGAAATCAACCAAAAGGGGAACTGAATCGGACGGTGTGCACAGTCGCGCCACGAACATTCATGTATGTTGACTTGTTTGTCACGATATGTCGCCGACAAGGTCCCTTCAGCAAGCGCCGGCAACATGTCCCGACAACTGATGCATCATGTTCATCGGAAGACCAGGCAGCGATTACTATGAGGTTCGCGGTCGAGCGAAATCTTCTCGATCCTGCAGTATTACGCAGGTGCCGGTGTCAGCGTGGACGATGTAAGTAACGGGTGAAGTATAAGCAGCTTGAACGCGCCGATACTTTCTGTACTAGTTCAAACTGTGCTCAGTACGTGCCCAGACGCAACCTGGCAAGCGTACTAACGGTGCTTACTAGCAAAAACGGGAAGGAAGTCTCCGTAGCGATCGTTAGGGTGACGTCATTGCGCTTCCGATGATGGCGCGCGACAGTAAGTAAGTCAGCAAAAGTGAGCTAAGGATACTTACGCCAAGGATTGGAAGGGAGCATACAGAGTGGTTTGTGGTTAAGTGGTGCTTGCGAGTGCAGCTTGAGGCTCGGTTGCACTTCAAATTTCCCAACAATGCACAAACATCATGCACACTTGTTTCCCAGCCGCGGAAAAAGGATACACACCCCCAAAGTGCCATCGTGAGTAGAATCTGGCGTACCCAGACGTGCTTCAGTCACTGTCAAAGTTGCTGGTACTTAGAGAGGTCGCCTGAGGTCGCTCAGTCTTGGCTCCGAGTCGTGCTGAGGCGTGACAGTGACCAAATCCAGTCACTATGTGCGCTATCGGCGGCACGGTCCTGAGCGGCCTTGTTCCGTCCCTCATCGCTAAGACAAACCACAGTGAGTAGCAAACGCGTCGTTGCGACCGCTGGAGCTGATCATATGCAGTTGGCTCAGGTGGACAGTCTGACAGGACAGACAGTCAGCGGACGCTCGCTGAAGGTAGTAGTATGGCGACTGCCGCTGCACGCACGCTCCCGACGCCTCCTCCAGTTTCTTCCTATCCACTTCCGTCGCCATCGAAGAGAGACCTCTCGTTGAAGCCGAATCCGCATCCGTACGCGATAAAGACCACGTCCACCGGGCTCCTCACACGCTCAAACTCCTCCGGACATAACCTCAACGCGACCCATAACTACTACATTCCAACCTCGCCCAGTCCAAGCCGCTCGGACTCTGGCAAAGGGCATCGCTCCTCGAAGTCGCTGAACATTGTCGCGGAGTCCCCATCGCGCGAGTCGCCTCGTCCGCTGCCTATCCCGCCTGCGCTCGAGAGTCCCACGTTCAGGAGAGATGGAAGTGGTGGATATGTGAGTGCGGATGAAGCTGCGACTATGCCTCCTCGACGCTCCGAGACACCCCCCATCATCCCGCTACCCAGCCAGACCCTCACCTTCCCTGAGCCTTCCGTCGATGATCTGCCGGACAATCCCAAGCTCTGGACGCCTTCTCAGCTCGCTACATATCTCACTACTGCGTTGCGCATGACTTCGAATGGAAAGCCCGGAGAAATCGAGCCGATTGGACTTCCCTCTCTGGTCGCGAAGGATATCGCGGCGTTCACCAAGAACGCGCGGATTGGTGGGAGGACGTTCTTGCGGTTGAACGAGGAGGATCTCGAAGCGTGAGTGCCTTCATTCTTAACGTGTCGCCATTCTGAAGGAACCGCCCGTGTTCTGCCAGTCTTGGCATGAACAAGAAGTGGCGGGACGCCCTCCTCACCGCTGCCCGGAACCTGAGGCAGAACGTCCTGAAGGGCCGCATCTGGGGCGCCGAAGGATCCCCAGCTACCTCTCCGTCTCCGCGGTCCGCCTCGCCGCCCAAGTTTTTCTCGAACCCAGACTTCAACTCATCCTCGTCATCGATCGAGTCATCTGCATCCATGTCCGCAGGCGAAGACGACAGCGTTATCGGCGCACCGCTCGGCCGTTCCAAAGCCAAGCGGTACCGCAGCGGACGCGTGCGCGGGATGGTGGCGACCTTCGAGCGGAGCGGCAGCTTCAGCGACGGCGGCTTGGAAGACGGCGATGGCAGTCCGGCGGAGGAACGTGCCAAGCTTCGCAGCCTGGCCCGCCAGCAGGTTCAGCGCGTGTTCGAGAGTCCGAGCCCGTCGAGACGTCCGCTGCCCGTCCCGCCTTCTCCCAGCGGCTCCCACCACAGCCGCATGGCGGATGAGGAGCCCACGATGGAGGCGCTTCTTGCGCAGACGGAGCGCTCCCAACCCGCGACTGGTGCGCGTGCTTGGGAAGAGATGGACATAGAGCCTGGAGTGACTGTGAAGCACGTCCCGTCTGGTGGCGATGCTCAAGTACACCTCGACACGATCCAGGAGACCGTGGTCGGGCTAAAGACGATCACAGGGCTTGGGAGCGGCAGAAGCAGCGGAAGCAGCACCAAGAGCAAGGGCGAACGGCGTGTCGTGACTGCGATCTTCACTCCCTCAGGATCCGAGCATCCAACGGACACATCGAAGCCGCTAAACACAATGCAGGGACTTGAGGCGTTCCCGGAGAGCGGCGCTTCCCCAGACAAGAAGTCGCGGCCTCTCCCGCCGGTTCCTGGTCTAGCAGCTGCAGAGGGGCTGGACTTCATCTCAGCCGCAGAGCCAGTCGTCCAGCCGGAGACAGTGCACATCGAGCGTCTCCTTGAGGAGGAGATCCTGGCTTCGCGCGCCCTCCTCGACACATTCCGTGCTCGGTTGGAGATCGTAGAGCAGAAGGTCGCAGACTTGGAGGTGAAGGAGGCTATCCGCGAGCGCGAGGAGGCGTTGACGAAGCTGCTTTCTCCCGCTCCTATGTTGGGGAGCAAGGTCAAGCACGCCTCCGTAGCCGTGGACATCGGCGTGCAATCGGCTGTGGCGGTAGTCGATGTGGAGATCCAGAGCGACACCGTCGCTGATCCTCTTTCGCTGGAGAAATCTGTGAGCGATGTCGAATCATCGACGTCTGGCGCATTGGTGCCTTTGCCGTCTGGGGCAAAAGCGGCGGCCCCATGTTCAGTGCTGCAGTCTGTGATTCCGGAGGTCGTTCGACGCTTGCACGCTCCCGCTTCGTCTCTATTCTCGTCGGATACCGGCAAGCGAAAAGATGAGCGCGGCCACGATGTCGACAAGCCAGCGAACGTCGGCGACCTCCCGTCGTATGTTCTGCTCGTCGGGCTTGGCGTGTGCGCCATTGTCATCCAGGTGGTGTTCAGGCGAGTTGTGGGTAAAGGTGGGGGTCTCAGGCCGTAACGGGAACATGAAACACCTATCTTTTGCCTATCACGACCTCGTATGCTAGCCTCACTATAGCTCACATAAGACTTTGGCCTTGGACGCACGTCGAGGTAGTCGCACCAGACCCACCGCGTCTCCCTCCATCTCTCTCCGGCCCTCCATGCTCTTGGACCATGTCCTACGTCTCGCTGCCCTTCGCTCGTTGCTTCTTAGGCCTCGTATCTCGTCCCTATCGCTCACCTCGCCGGCGCTATCCTGTTGCTTCAAGTATGTCATATCCTCACGACCACTTCACGACGCCTCATGACTACCCTCACGACCTGGTTATTGGCTGCTGACGGCTCTCCTTTCCTTGCTGCGTGTATCTTGTTCATCTTCTTCACATACCCTCATTGCTGTATTTGACGTCGGTGTTTATCCCTACTTGCATATGAAATGAACGTTGTGGACTAGGCCGCGGAACGTGGATGCGTCCTGGCCAGGTCGGACGACCCATCGAGCGGCATCGGGTCAGTCTTTGGTCACTTCACTTGGGCCATCCCCCCTGATGTGCTTGCGGGCTCGCCCGAGCTTCGAGAGTCTCAGTGGTGAATGCTCACGCGTACTGACCACATAGATTGTATATCGACATAGAACATAGACAAACAAACGTGCAAGAGCAAACAACGTCTACGGTGGAGACCGCTCCGAACACGTCGGCGGATCATGGAGGAGGTCTGCGTACGATCCGGACAGACATGGTGTTACAAGCTGATACATCTGAAGATAGTCAGTGTAAGCAGGGCTAAAGAGACTCGGACTTTCACTGCCTCGGCCTTCCACGTCCCCTGAGGATCTCCGGTTTCTTCCCCTCCTCGATATAGTCCATGAAGAGTTCCTTCCACGTATCATGAAGCACCTCATTCCTCATTCCATCCTGCGTCATCGACCCAAACGGCACGGTCTGCACGTACAGCGGCGAGCATTCCACAAATGCAGCGGCACAATACCCCCTCTGACCCCGTTCCGCCTCCACACACATGCCGCGCAGCTGCATGATAGACTCCGGCCACGGGCTCGGCCTGCTTAGACCGTCCTCCATCTCGATGACCTCCGCGTCCATCACGCGGAAGTACTTGCCCGGGGAGCCATGGTGCTCTGCCTGTGGGCGCGGCTGCAGCTTGGCGTAGAGGATATGTGTGTGCGCCCTTGTCACATCCTCGGGGAGCCGCAGGGCTTGCACGGTTGCGGCCATGAGCGTCCCATGGTGCCAGCGGACCCACTTCTCGAGCCGCTGATCGAGCTCATATAAGGACATGCCGTCGACGAGCGTACGCCGGTAAAATAGGCCCGTCGCGGTGCTCTCGTGCTCCTTGAGCACGGACTCGAGCTTGCCGTTATTCTGGCACATCGGCTTATGTTTCTGTGTACAGTAGACATACGATGGGGAACATTCAGGCGATTGAGGATATGCGATGAGATGATCACAAGAGGTGGACAGACCTTCCAGTCGGCCCTCTGACACTCCTTCGAGCAGTATGCCTGAAACTAGGCATAAGTAGACGGTGAGGGATGCCCGGGCACGCATACGGACATGGCGCTCACCTTGCATTTGGAGCAAGAGAACAATTGCTTCTCTTCTCCAGTGACATAGCAATTGTTGCACTACATAGGATGCAAAAGGTGATTGTTATCAGTCGTTCAGCGATCGCTCCTGATCAGCGGAAAGTCAAGCGATACTTCACCTTGCGAGCCATACGCTTGATCTTCCCAGTGCTGGTAGACATGGTGTGTATCCGAATACAAGTTTCAGGTCCACTGCAGGAACTGCTTCTGCTTGTCTAGGTCCGTAGGTGGGATCGAGGTCTCGAAGTGGCCTGAAAACACGTACGGAGCTTGCGAGGCTACAAGCCTAGTTCCCGCGTATACCACAGCTCCCACGCTTCTTCTCCCGTCTTGTCCTTGTCCACGAAACGCGAATCTTACAACGGTCTGTATGCCTATCTATGGAGCCCACTACACGCAGCCATGTCAGTGGTGGCAGAATACATGTGAGGTATCCGCGCGATGAACCCTATGAGACTTAAGTTTCACTGCCTGGGCCTTCCACGTCCCCTCAGGATCTTCGGCTTCTGCCCCTCCTCGATATGCTTTATGAAGAACTGCTTCCACGTATCGTGAAGAACCTCCCTCCTCAATGCATCCTGCGTCATCGACCCAAACGGCACCGTCTGCACGCAAAGCGGCTCGCACTCCACCATCGCAGCGGCCACATACCCCCTCCGATTCCGTTCCGCGTCCATGCCTAGGTCGCGGAGCTGCATAATCGACTCTGGCCACGGGCTTGGCCGGCGCAAGCCATCCTCCATCTCGATGACGTCCACGTCCACAACGCGGAAGTACTTGCCTGTAGCGCCTTGGTGGTCTGCCTGGGACCGCGGCTCGAGCTTGACGTAGAGCAGGTGCGTGTGCGCCCGTGTCACGTCCTCGGGAAGCCGCAGGGCCTGCACAGTTGCGGCCATGAGCGTCCCGCTGTGCCAGCGAACCCACTTTTCAAGCCGCTGGTCCAGCTCGTACATGGACATGCCGTCGACGAGCGTGAGCCGGTCGAACAGGCCCATCGGCGTGCTTTCGTGCTCCTTGAGCACGGACTCGAGTAAGCCGTTATTCTGGCACATCTTCTTATGTGTCTGTATACGGCGAGAAATTTCAGGCAATTTGGCATGATTGGTCAGAAGATGTCGACAAACCTTCCAGTCGGCCTTCTGACATTCCTTCGAGCAGTATGCCTGAGACTGGGCTTGGGCGGTCAGAGATGCTCGAAAGTGTAGCTGAAGCACAGGACACTCACCCTGCATCTAGAGCAGGAAAAAAGTTGCTTCTCGTCTCCAGTGACATAGCAACTGTTGCACTATAATGCGAAAGGGGATTGTGATCAATTTTTAAGCTACCATTCCTGATCGGTGAATTATCAAGCGACACTTTACCTTGCGGGACATACGCTTGACACTCCCAGTGCCGGTGGGCATAGTGAGTATCGAGGAGCAATTTTTGGGTGCAGTAACAGAAGTTTTGTTCTGTCGGCCAGATCAGGCAAGGTGGTGGCCGAACAAGCCGTAAGCGCTGGATGTAAAGGGTGGGGCTAGCTTCCCTTTCGGGCGAAGTTCGAGATTACCCGGAGCGTCCAGGAGCGTCGGAATCCCACTGTCTTGCCTTCGTCTACGGAACGACCGTGATACAACTCCTACTTACCCGAGCTCTATGCTGACACCTTTTTCGCTTTTTTCCGCCTATGTACATCAAGCATCTCAACGACTTACCCCGTGCTTCTCGGGCAAGATGGCGCTGGGGTTGTCGTTGCAGTCAGCTCGAACGTGGACCGATTCAAGATTCGAGATATAGTGTAGCGTATCTGCATGGAATCTGCGGGGCCACTCGTGAACAACTGTCGTCTCGGCAGGCTCGTGGAGGGACACTTCGCGGAGACCAGGTTCTGTACCAAGTTTACGATCATATTTGAGAAGATGCGGTCATCAAGATATGTGCTGGGCATGTCTCTTGGACGGTGTACTCCATATTTAACGTCGCGCTATGTAGCCGGGTATCCCTGAGGTCATTGCAGGCGGGCTAAACGGCGTGCAGGAAGGTCTGGATAGTGGGCGCAAGCTCGTCGTCCATCCGCAGGAGACGGCGTGATGGATGTCTGCGTGTTCCCTCAGGCAACGTTGATACTGTTGTATGATACAACGGCTCCAAACTCGTCCAATTGCGATTATGTCTACATCACTTCACACATACTTGTTTGAGGAACTCAGCACGTCTTCAACGAACATGAGAGCCTGATACCCACAACCAGCACCAACTGAACGCTCAAGTACGCCCTCATTCCTCGGAGACGACGATGACGCTCTTCCCGAAGTTGTTTCCGCTCAGTACGTCCAGCAGCGCCTGGCCGGTATTCTCGAGGCCCTTGACGAGGTGCTCCTTGTACTTGACTTCTCCCCTGGCGACGCGCCCCGGTATCGTTGCGTAGAACTCGTCGTCGTACTTGGGTAGGAGTGAGGCGACGAGGAAGCCGTTGAACGTGATCTCGCGCCAAACGAGCTGCTGCAGGTTCTTCACGTTGTACGGCTCATCGGTGTTATAGCTCGAGATCATGCCGCAAATCTATGAAGAGTTCAACTGCCTGCGAGCGCGATGCACAGAGAGCGACTTACGATGAAGACGGCCTTCTGCGCAGCGAACTCGAGGGCGGCCTCGAGAGACTCGCCTCCGACGTTGTCCCAGTAGCTAAGTATTCGATGTTTAGAGTTTAACGCAAACGGTGTCGGAATTGGAACACGCACAAGTTGATCGGACCCTCCTTCTGGAGCACTTCGCGCGTGCTGACCTTCTTGTAGTTGAAGGCAACGTCTACCCCGAGGCTGCGCACATAATCGACCTTATCATCGGACCCCGCAGAAGCGATGACCTTGAGTCCGTCCGCCTTGGCAAGCTGGGCGACGATCCTGCAGATCCCGCCATCAGATCGACCTGACGGTGGCATCACGAGCTCGAACGAAATGACTCACGCTCCGACAGCACCTGGAAAGGAGGTCGGTGACGAATATAAGCCATACTGCAGTTATGGAGCAGATGCTCAAGACATCAGGACGTACCGGAGGCAGCAGTAACAAAGACAACGTCTCCCTGCAGAGTCGTGAGCCATGAGTCATGAGGGAGAAGGAAGGGCCACTGACCTTCTTGATCTTAGGGCCTGCATACTCCTTCCAAGCATGATGTGCCGTCTGTCCTGCAGAAAAGAAGAGTCGGAGTCAGCACGCAGTCGATTGTGACAACTATCCAGCAATGCTCACCCGGCATGCCGCACACGCCTAGATATGCGGACCAGGAGAGATTCTCTTTGTTCTCGAGGATACGCATCTGGGGGTCAGGTATGACCAAGTACTCTTGGAACGGTAGGCTGAAGGCTGATTCATTTGTCAATATCCAAGAAACACTCGGGACAGATGGGAGACTCACGGAAAGATGCCAATACATGGTCACCCGGCTTGTAGTTCGGGTGCTCGGAACGGAGGACAGTAGCAACTCCGCTATTCTCTAGGCTACGTGCACGCGCGTGGACAGTTCAGTATGCCTCTGGATGCAGTCGCCATCGCAGACTTACGGTTCTCCGACCTTGAAGGCAGGCTTTTGGACGAAGTGTTCCAATCAGCTCATCGCGATCACTGAAGAGCAGTATACGAAACTCACCAAGAAGCTCGGGATGCTGGGATCCAGCATCTTCCGCCGCAAATACGGGTCGATCGACAGGACGACAACTCTGACGAGTATACCGCCATTCAAAGGCTCGTTCTCCAGATCGATTGTCTGGGACTCGTCGTAGACTAGCGTCTTGCCGGGGACGGGATAACCTGCATACCACAGGGGCAATGACGTCAGACCATTGGCGGCAAATGTACGTGCGACGCAGCAACATACCCGTGGGGATTTCATTGTAGATAACACGGCCGTTCTTGACAGGAGACATCGCGATGGCAGTAGTACGTTGGTCGGAGAGAGCGTGAGATGCTGAGAACGTCGCTGTACTGGACGCATGTTATATATACCACGCTCCAGCGACCGTGACGACAACATATTCAAAACAATCGTGACGCTCTCCGATACAAGGAATTACTCATAGTTCGATTGGGAAGTTCCAGAAGCGAAAATTGCGACGGTCGGCCGGCGAGCGTGAAGATCCAGCTCGGAAGCCGTGCACAGTGCACTGTCATGTGTCCAAAGTGAATGAGCGGAAGTGGAGACGCACGGAAGTTAGCAGCTCTTACACTTCATTGAGCGCGACCTATCGAGAGTTCGGAAACTGTTCGGATTGCTTGCTAAACCACCAAAGTACTCTCATGATAGCCGGTCGGACGCCACTAAGAAGGAGCATTGGCAAGTAGAAGTGAGTAGTCATCCGAGACTGATCTTGCTGACAAACCTACTGTGGACTCTTCGTCTGACATAGCGATGAGCGACGATAATGCGAAAACGTTCACTTCCGAGCGGTGATTGGGGAGCCATGTTGACACAGCTTACGCGAATGAAGGACCATATGCCACAGTGGCAGGAGGATGAAGATTGCCATAGCTCCCGAGGTATTCGTTCGCCCGATGCCCAAGGCTCAACTACCGGCGCCACGGATATGGTAGATAGTATGATGACGTGTGGTGTGCCAACGGGTTGCGATTCGGAGGCTAACGACGCGACGTCGTCCGTGGTGTGTCCGGCATAGACCCTTTGTGCTCTTGTCTCGGGCGAAACATGGGTGGCGAAAAATCACGAACCAGAGAGTCATCACGGAGCAAGACCTGGAGACGAGAGTGCAGTTGGCTAGCAGCATTCTGCAAGTTATTGGCAAGTTAGCGGGTAGCGTTAGAACACAGTGGCAGAAGAGAGCAGAAGACGGAGGAGCTCGGAGCGCCCATGACACGTAGGGGCTCCCCAAATGGCAGTCTAGACGCGCGACGTTGCGATCTCCCTCCATGTCCTCTATGTGATACTGCCCGTTACACCCGACGCTAAGGATTCAATGATGCCTCGGGCCTCGTTGTGCATCGGCGTCCAGGGTCCTGAACTCTCGATAATGGTGCGTTGTGGAGCTCTTAAGCGGATTTTAGGAGCTCAAGGCCAGGGAGGTTAATCTTCGATCTCAGCACTATTCGAACCAAGTCTCTACCTGCTAGCACTGTAGCAGATTCAGGCTCCAACCAGCAACGTCTCCGCCGCCGCTTCACTTTACCATCTACCAGCATCAGCTACCTTTGTTTGCCTGGATTGCGGAACGTCTGACTGGTGCTACTGTAATCCCGACTGCCTCGGATTACGTACTTCCTTTGGCCTTATTTACTTAGGCGCCCCGTTGACCTTTTGCTTCCGCGAACCTTC